>RJWJ010016250.1:0-34769 GCA_004363605.1 Indri indri
TCAAGACTGCTTTTGACCTCTTTTATTGCTTAGATCTTTCTATGGCACAAGCTCTGAAACTAAAGCAAATGGTGGAAGAAGGGTTGGTATCATATATAAACATTTTAGAGAAATAAAAAAGCAAAAAAGCCAGACAGAAATTATGACCTATTTTTGCAAAGTTATAGCAAGTGTGCCTGTCCTGTCTCTCTTTCCACCTCTTCTGCCTCTGCCATCCCTGAGACAGCAAGACCAACCTTTCCTCTTTCTCCTCTGCCTGCTCAATCTGAAGATGATGAGGATGAGGACCTTTATGATGATCCACTTCCACTTAAGGAATAATAAACATACTTTCTGTATGATTTTCTTAATAATTTCTTTAGCTAGCTTTATTGTATGAATACATTATGTAATACATATAACATACAAAATGTGTTGATCGACCGACCATTCATGTTATCAGTAAGGCTTCCAGTCAACAGTAGGCTATTACTAGTTAAGTTTTGGGGGGAGTCAAAAAGTTACATGTTGATTTTCAACTGTGCACGGGTTCTGTTGCCTAATCCCCACATTGTTAAGGGTCAACTCTATTTGATATACTGGGACAGCCGTATTCATACTTTTAGAATACACATATATATTGCTTTTATAAATTACCTTTCATCCCCAGAAACGTAAAATATTTATCAATATTACTTAGAAGAAAATCAGTTTTGTCTTCCCCCACTCCAGTCTAAATGCAGTCATTCACTAAATCCTGGTGGACAGTTTTTCCCAAATGACTTTTGCTGTATCTATTCCTACAGTTGTTCTCCTTGCTTGCACCCTTCTGCCTAGAGAGACAGTACAGCATAGTGTTTAAGAGCCACTCTTGTTTCACTTACACATGCATTCGCCTATACCTACACAAAATAGACACTTTTACTGATAAAAACAAATCTAGCTTTTTAGCTGATTTGGGGAGTAGTAAACGATTTAAATCACAAATGAGTGATTGGTCATCTTTAGTGGTTTTACTTCAGGGAAATTTCATATGTGTTTTTTAAGAGATTTGTCAACATCCTGTCGAAATCTCAGTGATTTTAAAATAGTACAAAACTGAATTTTTGGAAAAGGAGTAGATTCCCATTTAGCTGCATTATTCTTTTCCAGGATTTTTTGTTTATTTAAAATTTTTTATTTTTGAGACAGAGTCTTGCTCTGTCACCCGGGTAGAGTGCCGTGGCATCAGCCTAGCTCACAGCAACCTCAAATTACTGGGTTCAAGCAATCCTCCTGCCTCAGCCTTCCAAGTAGCTGAGACTACAGTCACACACCATCACACCGGCTGTTTTTTCTATTTTTAGTAGGGACAGGGTCTTGCTCTTGTTGAGGCTGATCTCGAACTCCTGACCTCAAGTGATCCTCCTGCCTTGGGCTCCCAGAGTGCTAGGATTACAGGTGTGACCCTTATGCCCGGCCCTGTTTATTTAAATTTTTGAGGTTTGGGATGGGTCATTTTATTTATAACCTGAGATGACAAATTTATTTTATGCTTTATCAAAAAATTATAAACTTAAAAATAGCACTTAAAATTTTAAAAATAGTAATTTTGAATACTCAGTGTGTTTCAGGGTAGTCCTAGTGCTTGAAACTACACAGAGAATAGTTGCTCCCAGTCTACTATGATTATAGTTTAATGCCATTATAGAGGCACCACACTGTCCTGTGGTAACATGGGAAGCATGGCTTATGAAGGTCGAGTGGGTCTTGAAGAAGAAAAGATGCTCACCAAGAGAACTGGAGTGATTGAGGAGGCCATTAGAGATTATCATATTCAAAAGCACGGAGGAAAAAAGAGAGCAATATGGGAAAGCAAGTGAATTGGTTTTGACCAGCTGATTTGAGGGATTGGGGTGGGAGAAATAGTGCACATTTTGGAAATTTATGTGGTTGCTAGATTAGGATGGGTCTTGTGTTACAAACACGAGGCGTGAGGTCTTGTTGGCAGTAAGTGCTGTAGAGGTTATTTAAACGAAAGAACTACATGATCAGATGTATATTTTAGAAAGAACTGCCTGCCTTTTGAACAGTGGTTAAGGGGAATGGGAGAGGAATTCTTATACCTTATTAGGTACTTACTCATATTAGACCATTGTAATGTCTAATGGTAATTTTTTGTTTCTATAGATATATGATTATAGATATATTTTATCATAAGGTTGTACATTTTGGCTCAAGTTAAATGATAAAAGAATATAAATGCTTCAGAAATTTAATTGATGGTTTTAATTGACAAAAGTCCTGAAGTTTACATAATATGAAATGAGTGTTCTAAGATTTTAGATTTAGAAGGTTTTAAGTTATATATTGTCAGTAGTAACCTTTCCCTTTCCCCTCCCCCCCTCAAAACTATAGGTATTTACCTCCTGAGTGTTTTGTAGTTGGAAAAGAACCACCAAAGATTTCCAACAAAGTTGATGTGTGGTCAGTTGGAGTAATCTTCTTTCAGTGTCTTTATGGTAGAAAGGTAAGTTACACTAACTTCAAATGTATAGAGATTAATTAAGTTGAATTTTCCCCTCTAAAAAACAAAATTTTATTAATTTGAAGTAAATTTCAATCTTTCCAAGGAATGCTAGGCTGCTTCTCTATTTTTTCCTAAAATTTCCATGGATCAGAATTATTTTAATAATAACAACCAATGAACACCAGTTTATTTGGCCTGCTTTTGCTGTCTGTCTCTTTTTTTTTTAAAGGAAAATTAGTAACTATCTGTTAACATACTAACATTTTTTACTATTAGGAATACTGGAGTCAAACAGTTTTCCTTATCCTCCATTCTTTCCACTTCCTCTAATACACAACCACCCCCAATCCCACATAGTTTGGCCTGGGCATAGTTTTCTCCTGTGCCTCCTCAGGGAAATACCATCAAACTTAGTTTTAACATCACCAAGCACATAGTCATTGGTCTGGCCAAAGTAAAGTGAGGGAGAAAATCCTACAAGCCATAAGATGAAAGCAACAAGTAACATACAAAGGAAAATCTATCAGACTAACAACAGACTTCTCTGCAAAAATCTTACAAGACTTTTAGTCTTTAGTCTTCTTAAACAGAGAAACTGTCAGCCAAGAATTTTGTATTCTGTAAAACTAAGTTTCATAAATGAAGGAGAAATAAGATTTTTCCCAGACAAGCAAACACTAAGGGAATTTGTCACCACTAGACCTGTCCTACAAGAAATGCTCAGAAGTGCTTTAAACACCGAAAAGAATGGTCGATACTCACCAGGGTGAAAACACTCAAAAGTAAAAACTCACAGGTCCTATAAAACAGTAACACAAGGGAGAATAAAAAGCAACTAGGTAACACTCAACATGATGACTGTATTTCACATATCAGTATTAACACTGAATGTAAACAGTGTAAATACCTCAATTAAAACAGATGGATTGATGGAATAGATTAAAAAACACAACCCAAATATCTGCTGTCTCCACAAAATTCATTTAACTCATAAAGAGCCTCATAGACTCAAGGTAAAGGATTGGAAAAAAATATTCCACACAAATGGAAACCAAAAGCAAGCAGGAGTAGCTATTCTTATATCACGTAAAATAGACTTTAAATCAACAACAGTAAAAAAAGACAAAGATGGTCATATGTAATGACAAGTAGATCAATTCAGCAACAAGATAATAACAACCCTAAATATATATGCACCTAACACAGTTTTATGAACCTGGACCTCACAGATGCATAAAACAAATACTCCTATACCTGAGAAATAAACAGCAAAAGGTTATTAAATATGAAATGTCTGATTTCAGATTAAAAGTATAGTTTATTATTAATATATCTCAAACAAGAAGCAGTGCATTGATCAAAATGTGCGCCTGAATTATCAACACAGTTTTGCCAAGTAGCTTGTTTATGCCGGCAGTGAAGAAGCCTGGAGAGCGAGTGGTGATGAAATCACCAAAGGCGTTTTCCACAGCTTGTTGAGAATTGAATATTTTTTCTCACAAGAAGTGGTCCAAAGCCTGGAAGAAGTGGTAGTCAGTTGGTCTAAGGGCTGGTGAATACAGTAGATGACAGAGAGTTTCCAAGTCCAGCTTCTGTAGTTTGAGCAGCGTTGTTTGTGCAACCGGTGGTCGAGCATTGTCTTGCTAGAGGATTGGCCTGTCTCTGTTGACCATTCTTGGCTGCTTAATCATAAGCATCCTCATCATTTCATCCAATTGGTTGCAGTAGACATCTGCTGTAATCGATGACCAGGCTTAATGAAGCTTTAGTGGATAATACCAGCACTAAACCACCAGACACCATTAGCTTTTTTTGATGAATATTTGGTTTGGGACTGTGTTTTTGGCACTTCATCTTCATCCAACCATTGTGCCAAACAGTTGTCAAAAAGAATCCTTTTTAATCACATGTAACAATATGGTGTAGAAATGGTTTGCATTTATGTCGTGACAACAAAGAAAGGCAAGCTTTGAGACGGTTTCTCTTCTGATGCTTATTTAATTCATGTGGAACCCATCTATCCAGCTTCTTTACCTTGCTGATTTGTTTCAAGTGGTCCAATATTGTTGAAATAGTAACATCAAACGTTGCTGCTAATTCACTCATAGGTTGAGATGGATTCACTTCCACTACAGCTTTCATCTCATCATCATCTACCTTGGTCTCTGGTCACCCATGTGGCTCATTTTCAAGATTAAAATCACCAGAATGGAACTTCTCAAACCATCTACGTACTGTGTTCCTTAGCCATATCCTTCCCAAACACTTCATTGATATTTCGAGCTGTTTACACTGCATTGGTTCCATGATGGAACTCATATTCAAAAATAATACGAATTTTTTACTTATCCATGGTTTCACAAAAATTGCTGTAAAAAAAATGAAAGATAATCACAAGCCAAACCTGCATTTCAAAGATGGAGGATATACCTTCACAAGAAAAATAAAACTAGAAGTGTCAAAGTGAAATGTCAGAGATGTCAACTGTCAAGCTTAGTACTTAAGGAAATTGGACATTTCATACTTAACCTAATAATAATAGTAGGGGGACTTCAGCACTCCACTGACAGAACTAGACAGATCATTGAGGCAGAAAATCAACAGAGAAACAGTGAACTTAAATGGACCTAACAGGCATTTACAGAACATTCTACCCCAAAACTGCACAATATACATTCTTCTCATCAGCACATGGAACATTTTCCAAGATAGACCATATATTCAGCCACAAAACAAGTCTCAGCAAATTTTTAACAAATAAAATCATACTATGTATCTTTCAGACCACAGTAGACTAAAACTAGAAATCAGTTCCAAGAAGAACTCTTAAAACTATACAAATATGTGGAAGTTAAACAAACCTGCTGACAACACAAGCTCCCAAAATCTATGGGATACAGCAAAAGCAGTGCTAAGAGGGAATTTGATAGCACTAAATGCCTACCTACATCAAAAAGACAGAAAGGTCACAAATTAACAATCTAATGTCACATCTCAAGGAACTAGCAAAACAAGATCAAACCAAACCCAAAGCTAGCAGAAGACAAGAAATAACAAAGAACAGAGTAGAACTAAACAAAACCGAAATCAAAAAGACAATATAAAGATCAACAAAGCAAAACAGTTGGTTCTTTGAAAAAATAAAATCAATAGACCACTAGTTAGATTAACCAAGAAAAGAAGTGAGAGGAATCAGACAAGCTTAATCGGAAATGAGAAAGCAAACATTACAATTGATACCACAGAAATATGAAAGATCATCCAAGACTACTATGACTACTTCCATACACACAAACTAGAAAATCAAGGGAAAATGGGTAAATTTTTGGAAACACACAACCTCCCAAGCTTGAATCAGGAAGAAATAGAAATCCTAAATAGACCAATAAAGAATAGCAAGATAGAATTAGTAATAAAAATCTTCCAACAAGAAAAGGCCCAGGACCAGATGGATTCACAACCATATTCTACCAGACTTGCGAAGAAGAACTGGTACCTCTCCTACTGAAACTTCCATAACATCAAGTAGTGAACTAATTCGGTGAAGCCAGTATCACCGTGATACTGAAGCCAAGAAAGGACACAACAAAAATAAAACTACAGACCAATATCTTGCATGAATATAGATGTAAAAATCCTCAACAAAATACTGTCAAACTGGATCCAACAGCACATTAAAAACAAAAAACAAAAAAAGCAAGCGATTCACCACAATCGAGTGAGTTTCATCCCAGGGATGTCAGAATGTTCATCATATGCAAATCAATAAATGTGATTCACCACATCAACAGAATTAAAAACCATATGATCATCTCAATAAATGCAGAAAAAGCGTTTGGTAAAATCTAGCACCTGTTCATGATAAAAACTCAGCACAGAAGGAAAATACCTCAAAATAATAGAAGCCATATATGACACACCCACAACCAACATCATCCTGAGTGGGGTAAAGTTGAAAGCATTCCCCCTAAGAACTGGAACAAGACAAGGATTCCACCTTCACCACTTCTATTCAATGTAGTACTGGAAGTCCTAGCTATAGCAATCAGGCAAGAGAAATAAAGGGCATCCAAATTGTGAAAGAGGAGGTCAAATTATCCCTGTTTGCCAATGATATGATCTTATATTTAGAAAATCCTAAAGACTCATTCAAAGACTCCTAGAATTGATAAGCCGAGTAAAGTGTCAGTATACAAAATAAACATACACAAAACAGTAGAATTTCTATGTACTTATAAAACCCACTAAAGCTGAAAGTCAAATCAAGAACTCAATACAATAGCTGCAAAAAAAAAAAAACAGCCTAGGAATGAATATACTTAACCAAGGAGGTGAAAGATCTCTATAAGGAGAAATACAAAACACTGATGAAAGAAATAATGCTGTTCACTACAAACAAATGGAAAAGCAGCCCCTGCTCATGGATTGGAACAGTCAGTATTGTTAAAATGTCCATGCTGCCCAAAGGGACATACAGATTCAGTGCAATTCCCATCAAAATACCAACATAATTTTTCACAGAATTAGAAAAAATAGTACTAAATTTCACATAGAATTAAAAAAAAAAAAAAAACCCAAATAGCCAAAGCAATCCTAATCAAAAAAACCAAATCTGGAGGTATTGCATTACCTGACTTTAAATTATACTACATGGCTGTAATAACCAAAACAGCATGGTACTGGTATAAAGTAGACACATAGCTCAATAAAACAGAATAAGAAATAAAATCATATGGATACAACCAACTGATCTTCAACAAAGCAGACAAAAATATACACTGGGGAAAGGATACCCTATTCAATAGAAGGTACTGGGAAAATTGGATAGCCACATGCAGAAGAATGAAACTGGATCCCTGTCTCTCACTATACACAAAAATTAACTCAAGATGAATTAAAGACTTCAATGTAAGACCTGACACCATCAAAATTCTAGAAGAAAACGTAGACAAAACTCTTCTGGACATGGGCCTCGGCAAAGAATTTACAACTAAGATCTCAAAAGCAAATAAAACAAAAGCAAAAATAAATAATTGGGACTTAATTAAACTAGTTTCTGTACAGCGAAGGAAATAGCAGAGTAAATAGACAACCTAGAGAATGGAAGAAAATATTCACAAACCATACATAGTGCAAAGGAATAATATCCAGAATCTACAAGGAACTTAAATAAGAAACAACCACATTAAAAAGTGGGCAAAAGACATGAACATTTTTCAAAAGAAGATACACAGATGGCCAACAAACATGAAAAAATGCTCACCATCACTAGTCATCGGGGAAATGCAAATTAAAACCACAATGAGCACTCTAGCCCAGGCAACAACGTGAGACTCTGTCTCAAAAATAAATAAATAAATAAATAAAACCACAATGAGATACCACCTTGCCCCTGTCAGAATAGCTATTAATAAAAAATCAAAAAAATAATAGATTTTGGCACAGATGTGGTGAAAAAGGAACGCTTATACACTTTTGGTGGGAATGTAAATTAGTACAAATTCTCTGGAAAATAGCGTGGAGATTCCTCAAAGAACTAAAAATAGACTTACTATTTGATTCAGCAACCCCGCTACTGGGTATCTACCCAAAGGAAAAGTCATTATATCAAAAAGATACCTGCATAATCCACAATTGTAAAGATACAGAATAAACGTAATTGCCCATCAACTGACAAGTAGATAAAGAAAATCTGGTATGTATACACACACACACAAACACACACACACACACACACACACACACACCATGGAGTACTACTCAGCCATAAAAATAGAATGAAATATGTCTTTTGCAGTAATTTGGATTGAACTGGAAGCCATTATCCTAAGTAAAGTATCTCAGGAATGGAAAAAAATACTGCATGTTCTCACTTATAAGTGGGAGCTAAATGATGGGTATACATGGTCATACAGAGTGGTGTAATGGACTTTGGAGACTCAAAAGGGAGGAGGGGGGAGGGATCACAAATGACCTATCAGGTACAATGTATACTATTCAAGTGACAGGTACACTAAAAGCCCTGACTTCACCACTGTACAATTCATCCATGTTACCAAAAAACCACTTGTACCCCTTAAATCTAGTCAAATAATTAAAAAAAAAACTTAGTCTTAATTCTTCTCAAATCTCTTTACATTGAAATCAGAAGTGCAAGTTACCATAGATATTATCTAGTCCACATCCACCACATCCTTTCATCAGTATGGAAAGAGAGGTTAAGGGACTTGTCTGGGGATTCACAGCATGTTTAGACCAAACCCACGCCTCCTAACTCCAAATCCAGAGCTCCTTAAGATAGTGTTTCATACACAAATGTCTTATTCTTTGGAATTTTCACAGACATTCACACTGTTTCTTCATCTCTTCTCTAATCAGACTTCATTTTTGGGGCATTTAGAATAAAGTTTTACATCTTTTATGTTTTTATTTTATCCTAATTACTTACACTGCACCGGCATTTTCTTCTGCTTCTTACAGTGTTTAATCTATGTTGAAGATTGATTAGATGGGTTTTCTTGGTGCGCTATCAATTATAATCTCCTTTCTATGAGAATGCATCTTAACTTCCAAATAATTGAGGACAAGATTTTAGAACATAAATCATTTGCATTTTGTGTTTAGGGGATTTATTAATGCTCTCTTTTTAAATATTTCGTGAGATAAATGTCTCAACTTTTTGTTTTTTAGCCATTTGGTCACAATCAATCTCAACAAGACATTCTTCAAGAAAATACAATATTAAAAGCCACAGAAGTCCAGTTCCCTGTAAAACCAGTTGTAAGCAGTGAAGCCAAGGTATTAAATTTATGTAAATAAGTTTTGTGAAGTAACTTTTCTTTCATCAGTTGTACTTTACAGCACGGTGAATACCAGTAAGTAAAGTCACAGGAATCAGCACTGCAAGGGCTCTGTCTTGCAGGGACTGGTGATTTGTTCTGGAAAAAGGAGCTGCATCAGCCTCTGATTGTGAGAGTTTTCATCTTTTAAACATCCAAATATGGTGGTGGTTGATTAATTGTGTTCATCAGCTTGCTTTGAAAATTAGGGAAAATCATAAGATCTGGGCCCATCACTACCTTTATGTTATTTAAGAAATAATGAAAGTAGTAATAATAACTACTTAACTATTTATTTAGCACTTTTATATGCATTATCTTCTAATAACCTTATCAGGTGTGGGTACTTTTGTTACTTACATTTTATAAAGTAGGAAACCAGCCAAGTCACAGCAAAAGTACCTTGTTTAGAACCATACCAGCTAGTAGGTAGCAGAGCTATAGCTCACAAGTGTCCATTCCTGCCAGACTACAAGACCCACATCCTTGACCTCTGTGCTGCTTTGCACTAG
The DNA here is from genome assembly GCA_004363605.1 of Indri indri. Lineage (NCBI taxonomy): Eukaryota > Metazoa > Chordata > Mammalia > Primates > Indriidae > Indri > Indri indri. Next base: position 9,840 of record RJWJ010016250.1, read on the forward strand.
CTCCTGAGAGCTAATCCAATATAATCCATATACATCCAATAATCCAATTCTAATCCACATGTTTATATGATAAAATTACAGGAAATAGCTATTTCTAATTAGAGCAAAACTTTTGTGTTGCTTATTATGTATCTTCCCACCTTCATTCTATTGGCCTTTGATAAACATATTTTTATTCCTCCTATGTCACACTCGTCACAAAGCTCCTTTCTCTGTGACTCCCTCTTGGGAGTCTTCTCTTTTTTAAACCTTGTGAAATTCATAAGACAAACCCATGAAGCTCCTGTTTTTCCTGGTGCGAATAATCCAGGCCATAAGAATAATTCATAACAGTCACTATATAGTTCCTATATTCTACTAGTATTGTATAGTTTAGATAAGTACTGCTAGATGTTTGAAGTCATAGTATTCTTCATAATTGAGAATGTGCTGGGTTTTGTGTAGCTAATCTCCTAAGAATGTTTACTAAAACTGTCTAACATTCCCTTTTGTCCCTCGCATCTTTGTTGTTTTCTTGCAAGTAATTTGAATGATAGAAGATTTTGACAGTTAAAAAAATACATGTAATGTTGTTATTTTAAAGCATAATAAATTATTTTCATATGGTAAATATGACTCCTTTAAAAAGATCTTCGCAGTGCTAGCATTTAAATCTTTTGTTCTTCCCTTTTTGTCTACAAGTGAGGACAGAAACTGAATTTAATAAGAGGAAGATCCATTTTTTTTTTTTTTTTTGGACAGAGTCTCACTCTGTCAACCAGGCTAGAGTTGCCAGTGGTGTCAGCCTAGCTCACAACAACCTCAAATTCCTGGGCTCAAGCGATCCTCCTGCCTTCGCCTCCTGAGTAGCTGGGACTACTGGCGCACACCACCATGCCTGGCTAATTTTTCTATTTTTAGTAGAAACAGGGTCTCGCTCTTGCTCACGCTGGTCTCCAACTCCTGAGCTCAAGCGATCCTCCCACCTCGGCTTCCCAGAGTGCTAGGATTACAAGCATGAGCCACCACGCCTAGCCTATTTATTTTTTTAATACTGACAAAAATGGCCAGGAGTAAGTGGAGTATGCCAAAGAGGAGTCCCATTTAACCATCTCTAGTTCCATCCTTAGGCTCTTTGTAGGTGCCACAATCACATTTTTTGGTATCTGGAATTTAGGAAGGGTTAGGGGAAAGAGGATTCCACATGTTTGTTCGTTTGTTTTAACCTCTTGTCCTTACAGAATACGCCATTGCCAGGTACTTTTCCCTGATCCGGTGTGGGCATCTTAAGTACTTTTACTTTTTGCACACCTCTTAACCTCTCTTGCCCTCAAACTCTGACTTGAACACATCAGTTACTCTTGATTTTTTTTTTCCTCTAATCTTAATCATTTTCAAAGTCTCTGAGAGTTACTTTGTTTTGTTTTGTTTTTTGAGACAGAGTCTTGCTCTGTCACCCTGGCTAGCGAGCAGTGGTGTGATCACAGCTCATTGTAACCTCAAACTCCTGGGCTAAAGCAGTCCATCTGCCTCAGTCTCCTGAGTAGCTGGGACTACAAGCACACGCCACAACATCCGGCTAATTTTTCTATTTTTTTGTAGAGATGGGGTCTAGTTCTTACTTAGGCTGGTCTTGAACTGAGAGTTTTTTGTTTTGGTTTGTTTTTTTATTAAAGAGTAAAAAAGATAAAGACCTCTAAGGGATCCGATATACTCTGGATAAATAGTAAGCTATAACTGTGGTAAAAGGATAAGAATAGCTAGATGTTTTTAGAGAAAAAATTACTTCTAATGAATTTCAAAGCAAAGAAGGTGCAAAATAGTTACTTCTTAACATGATTAAACTTCTGTTTAACAGTATGTAACTTGGTTGTTTTTTTCCTGCATATGTTTTAATTTATGAATTTATGTGTCAGGAATTTCAAGACAAGTTAATGTTACTTCTAGTGTCAGCAATAAGAAAGGGAGACAGTTATCAGTTATCCCTTGAGAATATCTGTTGCAAAACAATGGATGAACCTCACAAATAAAATATTGAGCAAAAGAAGCCAGGCAAAGAACATAATCTATCTATAACTTTATGAACATAAAATTCAGAATAAGCAAAACTCAACTATGGTGTTAAAAGTTAGGATAGAGGGTACCCAGGTTCAGCTGGGTACAGAGCCACTGCCTGGAAGAAGAGGGCATGAGGAGGCTTAGGGGCTTCTTTTTCTTGATCTGTTTGCCCAGTTACATAGATGTATTTACTCTTGTGATGTGCACTTACAATTTGTATGCTTTTTCGATAATGTGTTATACCTCAGTAAAGATTTTTTGTAAAAGGGTATTCTTGAGGAAAGGCTATGTAAAACTAGTTTGAGAAAAAAAGTGGTATATTCTGTTATTTAGCTTTTTCAAAAGTGTAATGATGTACAGGATTAACCTAGGAAACAAAAACCCTAATAGAAGTGTCACTTCAGTGTTCTCTTCATGTAACGAAAGTCTTTATGCTCTGTGGGAAAAATATGGCTAAAAATGGCATCTTACCCTTTGACCAAACTGAAGTGGTAACAAAATGGGATGGGGATGGGAGGATTGTTTAGCAGAAGAAAAATGCTAGAAAAAGAAGTCTTCAGAATTTTGTAAGAAATGCAACTGTCCAGCAGTAAGTTCAAATAGTAGCAATAAAAATTTAGACTATATGGTAAACCACTAGGGTCTAGAGAGAATAGAAGAGAGTAGAATTTGAAGTGAGAATTTTATTGCCAGAGAAAATTTATTTTTTTAAAGTTTGAACTTCCAATCAGATGATATCTGCTTATTGTCTTAAGTGTGCCCATCCTTCTCTAGGAGTCAGTTGATTGATATTTAGAAGACAAAAAGATCATTTTAATTGCTGACTTTTTCTTTCTTCCTTTTTTTTAATTTCAAAATATTATGGGGTACAAATGTTTTTGGTTACATGTATCAATTTCGTTATGCTTGAGTCAGGGTTGTAAGTGTGCCCGCCACCTACATAGTGTTCATTGTCTGTCTGTTTTTTTTTTAAGGCCTTTATAAGACGCTGTTTGGCATACCGAAAAGAAGATCGGTTTGATGTGCACCAGCTGGCAAATGACCCATACCTTCTCCCACACATGAGAAGATCAAATTCTTCAGGGAACTTACACCTGGCTGGGCTGACAGCATCCCCTACACCCCCTTCTTCAAGCATAATTACTTACTGACTTGCCTCCAAGATTGGCATAATATCTTTGAATTGCTTCCAGATGCACACTTGAGTTTGAGAGCGTTTGAGTGTTTTTTGTTTTCTTTTTTTACACAGGACATGGTTAAGAACCGTATGTGAACTGTAGTTCTTCGTAGTGTCCTTTGTATGAGAGTGGATCAAGGACAATGAATAAATGTACACTTCCGACTATAACCTTGAGCAGTGAAGGATGACTGCCTGTTGCACAGAAACAGGAATACCGTGTTAAGATTGAAGAAAAAAATTTTTTGTTTATTTGGGGGAACACTGTAAATAACGTTTATAATACTTAAATACATTTGGTTGTTACTAGAGAGTTCTAATATGAAGGGTAGTTTTTCATTATTTAAAAACACATGGAAAAAATATGAGACATATTTCTAACACAAGAACTACAGTGCCTGGATACATTCTTCAGCAGTTGGCAGTTAATCTGCTGAAACCAAAGTAAGAACTGAATGACAGTGAAAGTTGTGTTTTATAGTATTAGAATGTGAGAGTTAGAATCTTTGGACAAAGTTAGGCTTTGTCATTTGCCTATTCTGGCTTTTACCAAGTTGTACCTCGAAATCACATGTCCGTTTTTCTCACTGGTTATATTAAAGGGAGAGCTATTATTTCTAGATACTTTACACCTTTGACAAAATGGGCTGCTTGTTTTGAAATCAGTTGAATTCACTAAATTGTAATATTGCCAGTGTTTTCAATATGTTAGAATCGTTAACAGATATTTTTCTTTTGTTACCAGGCCTTGTTCATCAAAACAAGTGACAGTATGTAACCAAATGCAGACCAGTTCTATGCAGGATAATGATAAATTCCCTTCTAGCGCTATTGTAAATTGTTGTACAGATGTCATATATTTCATTTACTAAGTTTCAGCAGCTTATTCTTGTACAAATGTTTAAAAATATGGCTTTTCTAATTGGATATTGTATTTTTTTTAAGTCTTCTTGAAGGCGCTTTAATTGCTGCTAAACGATGTTGCTTCTTTGCTAAAAAATTGAATGACCTTGAAGGTGCAAGTTGACTGTACTTTATAGAGAGAGATTAAAAGCAGGCATTCACTAACAATCAGACATGTAAAAATGGTCCAGAGTGGACATATTGAGTTCTTTAAATCAGTTTCTTGGGTTCTAGGGCTGTGGAGCACATAGATACTAGATTTATAAATTGTTCATGGTTATTGTACATTTCTAGAAGGTTCTTATCAGCAAGGTGGGATGACGGTCCCATAAACAGGTTTCTTGTGGTTTGTACAGATTTGTTAAAATGTGAACATTTTCTAAACTGCCTTGTATGGTAGAAACCAATATTTTTCAGGATGCTGTATTTTACTCCTGTAAGAATTTTTTCTTTATTGTCATATTCATAATGTTGATACTTACATGTAAGTTGTCCATGTTGCAGAAAATGGAGGCTATACTTACCACAGATTCTCCTTAATGTTGTATAGTTAAACTGTGGCTCTTATTTCTGATGTTCCAAGCCATTTTGTTTTTTCATTGTACATAGACACATTGTCTCTTTAAGATGCTGCTGAAATTGTAGAGATTGTAGCCAAAACAGTAATAAACAATGACTTAAAATGTAAAGACTATGAAAATTATATTCAAAGGGAGCTTTCAAGATTTAGGATATTAACTAACTTAGCTCTTTTACTTAAAAATCAGCTGAATAAATTCTTTAAGTATACTTCAAGACAAAAATAAAATGTTTTCAAGCTGTTAAGTTAAATCTAATAACCCTTATCGAGGCTAATCCTGGGTAAGTATCACTTAGTGCTATCGGGAGTGGCTTAAGGGCTGTACCTTTTCCTCTGTAGATTAATATAGAAATCTGGCCAGGCACGGTGGCTCACACTTGTAATCCTAGCACTCTGGGAGGCCGAGGCAGGAGGAAGGCTTGAGGTCAGTTCTAGACCAGCCTGAGCAAGAGTGAGACCCCTGTCTCTACTAAAAATAGAAAAAATTAGCTAGGCGTGGTGGCACATGCCTTTAGTCCCAGCTACTTGGGAGGCTTGAGCCCAGGAGTTTGAGGTTGCAGTGAACCATGACGATGCTACTGCACTCTGGCCAGGGTGACAGAGCAAGACTCTGCCTAAAAAAAAAAAAAAGAAAGAAATCCTATAAAAAATACTGACCTAGTAATGAAATGTTAGCACTGATGGAGTGCTTTAGGTACTGCCCACAACTTCTTGGTTTTGTTACTGGAGTTTTCATCTTTATGAATCATAAAGTACTATGTTTATAAAGTAACTTTATTTGAAGTCCTGAATTAAATGAAAATGCCCAGTTTTGTTTAAAATTTTGGTGAGGCAGGAAGCAGACGTCGAAATCTAACATGAGGTTGAATAAGTAATATAGACCTAGATCACTGCTTCACCATATTATTTTCAAATGAATGAGTTATTGCTAGTGTCAAAATACAGGAAAGAGGTAAATAAACCATATGCTTCCTTGACCTGGATTTAGGTCACCTTTTTAGAATCAAAGATGCATAGGAGATGTATCAGACAGATCTATGTCTGTCTGCCAGAGTTTTTCTAAAGAAATATTATAGATTTTGAATAAAATGCCAGTAACCCAGCACGTCCAAGATGCCTAATTAATCCAAATGGAATAATTTACTTGTACGCTCACATGGGAAATTGGTACCCATTGCTGAGTAATTTCACTCTGGCAGCTTTTGCCTCTATTATCTTTTGAGACCATGTTAATTAACATCTTGGTTTATTATACACATGGTTTAGTGAGTTAAATCATCACGACTCCTGAAAGCTGACAGAGCCATATAGCTACAAACATGATTGTCACCTTAAAAGAGCAAATCTGAAGAATTCTTCAAGTATTTGATCAGGAATGCCATCTGAGCCAAGCCTTGGTGGCTGTCATTTGAGAGTGGGGCTCTGCCCCAGACTCATTGTAGGTAAGATGCAGAGTGAGTCACAAGCCTTTTTCTGTTCTCACATCTGTTTTTCCTTCTCTTTTTAAGTCAAGGATCATCAGGTCCATCAGTGAGCTAACTCATAGTGCCTAAATAATTTACAGACATCAGCTCACCTACCCCCTCGGCCCACTGTCATGAGCACAGAAGGTATATTCTGGCTCCTCTCCCACTAGTGCTACCAGTTGGTCTCTAATGAAAAAAAATGTAAAGCTGATTCTAGCAAGTCAAATTCTTCAAAAGGAAGGCTTGGAGCTTTGTAGAAACTTCACTAGTTATCAATATATGGCTCCTGAATTTGTTTCTCAAGAGTCCTCTGAAGACTGATAAAATTATCCATGTATGGCTCTCTGCCAAGATCACTAGTGAGTAATCCAGACGGCACAAGTGACTAACTTGGATTTTTAAATGTCCGTATTGTGAACTAAAATAAAATTTTAAGGCTCAGCCCCGCCCCACCGGCTGACTAAATGGACCCCCTCGTGGGCCAAAGAAATATCCTAAAACTAAATTGTCTGCCAAGAGGAAGGAGGTCAGACATGCCTTATCATTCCCCTCTCCCTTCTTGGGGTCATCCTTTGTAACCCATTAACAGGCCTAAGGGTGTGCAAGACAAACCTGCAGGTCCTCAATTTACACAACAAATCTATGTCCAGTGGCTTATCTCTGATAAACAGCTCCTTATGTTAAAACATTCCAAGCCTTTAGACAAAGCTTCATGTCTTTAACCAATTATAGGCCAAAGAATCTTTTAACCCACCTATAACCTGTAAGCCCCCTGCTTCGAGATGGCCCACCTTTTGGGGCCAAACCAATGTATGCCTCCCACGTATTGATTTATGACTTTACCTGTAACCCCTGTCTCCCTGAAATGTATAAAACCTAACTGTAACCCAACCTCTGCGAGTCCACTTGCTCAAGGCCTCTTGGGTGTGGCTCCGGGTCATGGTCCTCAAATTTGGTTCAGAGTAAATCTCTTTAAAATTACAGAGTTTGGTCTTTTTTTCCGTTGACAGTATGTAATTAAGTTTAATTTTTTTTTTAAGTTTATGATCCATTTTAGTCTGAAGGACCTCAGGCTGTTCGTATAAACCGTATACCAATATCCCACCTGTTCTTAATTGAATATGTGGTATGTCAGGGAGATACTAAGGTCTTACTCCTAGAAAATGACAGACATAAAACTTGGATACTAAAATTACTGGATCCAAAAAATGAGCATGGATAATTTGTTCTTAATTTTAGTCGTATTTTTGGTGTTTCAAATGATCTTATGTTATATTGCTTCCTAGAACATCACTCTGTCTGCTAATGACCAAAGTCATAACTTTTTAAGGAGAAGGATGAAAAGTGGAGAAAGCGTGGGTTTGGAAGTCAGACCTAGCTTTGCCTCCCAGCTTTGTTACTGAATAGTCTATGACCTTAGGGAAATCACTAATCTTTCTGAGGCTTATTTTCCTCAGCTGTAAACTGTTTCTAATAGTACCTGTCTCACATGCCTCCGGCACCAGGAGTGGGATTCAGAAGTGTTTCAGTGGATGTGGCCTGGGCTCTGATCCAACAGAACAAGCGCCACAGCGCATAAGAAGATAGGTTCAGTTGGCCCCTATGCAGGGTCATTGTGTGTGTTGGGGCTGGCGGGGGCTGGTTCTGAGGAATGGGTAGGAGCTGTGGGAAGGGGTTGCTCAGGAGACTCCAGGAAGCAGCCACCTACCACCTGGGTTTGGAAGCATTACTGTTTTTGGCCTGTGTGGAACTGCTCGGTGTGAGCCCTGCCTGTCACTGTAACATACAGCAGGCTCCATGAATGCCTCCCTTTCCCCCTACAGTGTCTGCAGCTATTGTGGGAATTTGCACATCCATCCCGGAGGCCCGTGGCTGTTGTGGGCTGAAGACCTAACTGATCTCTGTTTCCAGATCTCTGCCCATTTTTGTTTATTTTAGGGATGCTATTTGGATCTCTAGATTGTTTATGTTTATGGCACTGTATTAAATAACACCATGGTAGTTTCTGGACTGATGTAACAGAAAATTTATTAATGTTTCACTTTGACAATGAATTTTAACTTCAGTAGGAATATTTTTATAAGTTTAATTCTTGTGAGCTTCCTTCCCAGAGGCATAGAATATATACCTGCATAGATTTTAGTAAAAGGTTTTTTAAAATTGAGCTTGGAAGAATGACCAGGGCATTATGAGATCATGCATTATTTCTAGATGCAGAATTAGCCATCTAGTAACCAAGTTGGTATGGGTATGATGAGAAGCTATATACTTAAACATCATGGGCAGGTTTTTTATTATGTTTGTCTTATATCAATAGCATTTTGGTATTCAAACATACTTATCCTTACTTAGACCTGACCAAAAGTATATCTGCTTTGTAGTTTCTTTGAGATTGAAATAACCTTTAAGGGAATAGAGTTATGCTTAAAGTGCCATTTAAGGTGTTTCTTTTATACTTTGCAGATTTTTTTAAATTATACAATAAAATAGTAACCTTTAATATTAAGTTGGCTTATTTGTGAAGACTTAGAAAAAGTAACAGACTTTCCAGTTGCGGGTGTGGAAGACGCTCATTCTACTAATAATGATCATAGAAATTGTTTAAGCCAAGTTTCATGCTCCATGGGAAAATTCATTATATAAATTTAACTCCTCCCCGTATCTCTGGAATAAGCCATATTCAGAAACAAAAATCTGGAAAATAGAATCACCCTAGGACAGTTCTCAATGCCACAGGAGTGAGAAGGAATAGCACTCCTCCCTTTATGGATGGGCTGGCGCAGCAAGATAGATCGGAGTGGCAACAAAGTGACACGTTTTGAACTTGCAATATGAACATTTCAGAGAGCTCTTTTTCCTCTGTTTCACACTGGGCACTGGGACCTTCCCTGGGTCATAGAGTTGGATAAAATCATGATGGAAACATTGATAGCTGTAGTAATTTGCCATTACCACAAAATTAAAAGTTTAAGCCTGATCCTTGTCTCTACAAGAAATATAATAGGTTAAAATTGCTATTCTGTGTGTCTTTTATACTTTTCCGATAGAACTGATAATATGTAAGTTGTTTAATAAATTTTCGTAAATACCATTTACTAAAATTTATAGAAAGCTGAGCATCCAAATTCTCTCCATGTAACTTTCCCAGGCACCTAGCCCAGACTGTATCATGACAGGCTAGGGGTTTTTGTTGTTTCATCGTTTTTTTCAAGAAATAGGAAATCTTTGTGGGTTTTTTCCCCATCTAAGTGTGGAATGGTGTAATAAATAGGATAGGATAAACTATGGTAACAAATCAACCCCGAAAAGAAAGGCCTGTTTCTCAGTCATGCGAAATCCAAACGGGGCTTGGTAACTGCACGACAGCTCCCTCCCCTCCCCGTGGTGTCCGAGCATCCAGGTTGCTTGCGTCTTCCGTTCCATCCATGTCAATCTGTAGTCTCAGGAAAGGAGAGGTAAGGACGAGGCACCTTGGTTCTTAAGACATGTCATAGCCCATGTCATTCTTTGCTAGAGTTGAGTCATATTGCCCCAAATCAGCTGCACAGGAGGTACTATATTTCTGTCACCCTCAGGAATTTGCATGACAAAACAATCCAGTGTTACCTGTAAGCTGCTTGCACTTTTTAAAGGATGTCTCCACAAACACATAGCTGCTTTGTGGTTTATCACTTTTGCCAGATTTTGGATGCTGCATGGGGTGGCAGCCTAAAGAGCTCAGCTGAAAACCTCTTCTCCAAAGGAATCCCTGGAGTCTTTCAGCTCCACCTTAGTAACAGCCCCCCATGCTCTGGATGGAACCCCCTGGGGACCATCCCTAAGAAGAAGAGCAAACCCAAACCATCACCCAGTCTCGGTCCAGCTCAACACCATGCCTCTACTTGGAAATTTACTCTGCTTGGCTTATTAGGTAGATATTGAAGAAAAATAGAGTATTTTAGATTGACGCTTTTAAGTCAAAAAGATGCTAGGAAAAACACCAAGATAATTATTTTAGATCCAGTTAACTATTTGAGATTCTCTTCTCCCATAACTCTACCATGGACTTTGGCTTTGAATTTCAAAGATGAAGAAAACAACTTGGGGCGCAGTGGCTCATGCCTGTAATCCTAGCACTCTGGCAGGCTGAGGCGGGAGGATGGCTTGAGTTCAGGAGTTCAAGATCAGCCTGAGCAAGAGCGAGACCTCGGCTCCATAAAAAATAGAAAAAATTAGCCGGGGGTGGCGGCAAGCCTGTAGTCCCAGCTACTCAGGACGACGCTGAAGCAAGAGGATTGCTTGAGCCCAGGAGTTTGAGGTCGCAGGGGCTATGATGGCAACACTGCGCTCTAGCCTGGGACAGAGCAAGACTGTGTCTAAAAAAAGATGGAGAAAACAAAAAACATTTCACTTGAGCTGGGGTTTGTGTTTATCTAAGGAAAAAATAACAAGAACAATTTGTTGAACACTTACAGTATACCAGGCACTGTAATCTACATTTTCTTGAATCCCCCACAACAACCCTACCACTATGCCCATTTCGTAGGCAGAAAAAGGGGGCGGTGCTTTTAGAGAGATTAAGTTGTTTGCTCAAAAAGTGAAATAGCAGAGCTGGGGTTTAACTCAGGCCTGGCTGACTCCAAAACTCAATTGGATTAGACATCATGAATTCTATAATTCATCAGCATCATTTTTTTAAAATAAAGGTAACAAAGTGAGTGCCCAGATGTTTCAAAATGTCAAGGTTATCATTTTCTTATAATTTTCTTGTGTTTGAGAGATTACAATCTCCAAAACACTATTCAGAAACCTTTAAAGTGACCCAAGTAATGGCAGGGCACAGTCCTCCATCAATGTATGATGCAATATCTAAGAAAGAAGTTGCACTTGACTTCCGCAGATCACGTTTGATACAGCTCTTTGGGATTTATTTAATGAGATACTTAATTTTCTTAACAGAAAATCAACTCTATTATATTGAGAAATCTGGGGAGGTTTTTGCTTAAACACTGTGGATCCAAGACCTACTTGGGGAAAAATACAAATAGTGCTCTGGTTCTGAGTGAAGTCTGTAAATGTAGTCAGAGTGCAAACTGGAGCCCCCTATTCATCAAGGATCAAATTCTATTTTTAAAACAACTTTGCTTTTATGCCCTCAGCCGATGGCGAACCGAAGAATGCGAAGCCCTTGCAGAGCAGCCCTTGCCTTCAGTAGCACTTGGTCGGTGAGCAGCACAGCGCCAGACAGCCCGCTTCCGTGGGGAGCTGGGGGAATGTGGCTGAAACATCTAACCCACCCCCTAGCGCTCCTGCCTCCTGCCCTGCCGATTCTGTAACTTCCCCTGGAAAGACATGCCCCTCCCTCTCGAGTCCCTCTGGAGGGTCCAGGGTCTAGAGTGGGACATGGCCCCGGTGGGGGCAGGGAACTCCAGTGAGCGCCCACCAGGCACCAGACACTGCTACCCTCATACCCTAGCCTAGCATTCACCCATGAACTACATTCACCTGATGTCCCTTCATTCAGCAGATGTTCAGTGCCTGCTGTGAGCCAGGGGTGTGCTTGGTGCTGGAGAGATCTTTGAGCCAGACATAGTCCCTGCCACCAAGCGGCGATGACAGATGGGTGTAATCCCTGAGGCGGTCTCCCGTCCTCAAAGGTCACATTGTAGCCCTTTCTCACCTGACTGGTCCACTGTGCATCTGCTCCTCCGTCAGTCTGCAGGGGCAGAAAGATGCCCCGCACCCAGGAAGTCAGCTGAAGCCCAGGCGTGAGGCCCCCTCCCACGGTGGAAGCGCCTGCCATTAGACGTCCACCGCTTGACTAGGCTGGATCAACTTGGGTTCTCACCACGACCAAGAGAGTCCTGATGACCACACTCTTACTGCTGAAAAAAGAAAAGCACTGGCATTTTAAATTCTAATAAAAATAAAGTGCATCCCTTCCAAGTGCTGGGAGCAGGACCTTGCGCTTGCCTCCTGCGTGCAGCTCTCCAAGTGCCCCAGCAGCGTCTCCGGCCTCGCTCTCCCCCGCCCCGCCCCCACAGGCGCAGGTCTCGGGCGTGGGCAGCGCATGCGTGGCTCCCATCTCCTCCGGGGTACTAGGCCCAGCTCCCCCACCCACAGCTGTGTGCCCGACGGAGAGTCATTTACCCTTCTGGATTTCACTTGTTTCACCTATAAAATGAAGGAGCTGAGAGAGGGTCTCCGGGGTCCCCTCTCTGCTTTCCCCGATCCATAGGCATCAGTACTTTTTAAAAGCAACCAGGGCTGAGAAGCGCTAGTCCATGGCTGCTTCTCTGAGCCCAGGTTGAAAGGGTCCCCTTGGCCAGAGAGGAGCTGGAGAAGAGGACGTGGTCTCAGCCCACCAGCGTTTGGCTCTTCCCAGACCTCTCAATGACCGGGGAATTTAAGTTGCTCCCTCAGCCACATCCAGAGCAGGGTGTTGGAGGCTGGGGGAGGAAGTGTGGATTGAAGCGCTGCTCTGGGCTAAGTTTTGGAAGGGTAAGGTGGACTCGCAAGGTTCTTCCCACGCCACGCAGCTCCGGGGTGGCTACGGCCGCCCTCCTCGAGGATGCCCTGCCTTTTCCCTCCTGCTCCGAGGGAAGCCGCCAGTAGCTCCATCTTGGTCTGGTTTTTGAATCTCTGCTCCACATGACATGCTATTTGCACAGGCTTCTGCTTGCTAAAAAGGAGGTTTTTTGGACGACTGATCTTTAAAGGGCAAGCTTCCTGAATACTCCGCTGCCCAAAACAAAAACACCCCTTTTCCAACTCTCCAGGGGAGTACCAAGTTCCTTAGCACGGCATTCAAGGCCTTGTACGATCTGGCCCCGCCTCCTCCTCCATTTGCAGCAGATGCCACTCCAGACTTCACCCTTCACGCTCCAGGCACCTGAGCGATGTGTCTGCCGTTCCACAAGCACTGCGTATCTCTCTCTGCACGTGCTGTTGTTCCCTTGGCCTGCAGTGCTCTTCCACTCTGCCACCTAAGAGAACCTCTGTCCTTCCTTTACAGCCCTGATACTGGCTCCCCACGAGCGCCTGCCCTGACCTCCCAGCTGGAAGTTACCCTGCTTCTGGGCCATTCTGTCCCTACACTCCTCGCACTAGATAGAAATGGCTGGTGTATAGGCCGGGTCGTGGAAGCCTTTGGCTTCAGAGACACCTGGGTCCCAACCCAGCTGCCCCACTCTGGTGCCCTTGGGCCTCTCTGTGAAGCGGCAATTTTCCGCATCCGGGAGAGGAGTGGAAGCAGCAGGGAGGGTGGCGCTCACGGCCAGGTCCTCACCTGGGCCGGGTCCTCAGCTGGGGAGCGAGGCCCCGCGGAGCTGGGGGAGGGGCGGAGGGAGGCCCCTGCACCGCCCCCACGAGGTCCTCAGACCTGACAGGGTATCACAGCCACCTGAAGGGGCTTTCAGCTTTAACCGTCCTCAGGTTGATAGATTCGGTTTAAAATGTTATCGGAAAGGGCCTCCTTTTGGTGACTGTGCCCAGGCTCTTCTGCATGCCGCGCCCATCCACACTAGGTCTGCAGTGGAAAGGCTGGGACCCAGGGCCCTCTTCCAAAGAACACAAACCTTCCGGGCTGCTCCCGCGACGCCGCGGCCCCGCCCAAGGGCCCTGCGAGCCCGGCCCGGAGACCCCGCGTCATCCGACGGGGCGCGGCTTTCCCGGGCTCGCGGCGCCACCTGGTGGCCGGCGGCGCGCACTGAGGGCCGCGCTGGTGAGCACTCCTTGGCCCTGACCCCACTCCACGTGGGCAGCGGTAGGACGCGAGGCCCTGGACAAAGGTGGATGTTCCAAAAAAAACTGCAGGGAGCAGTAGCACTGCCGTGTGGAGAGAGAACTGAGGCTGGGACCGGACACACCTACCTAGAGTCAGCTCCTACCTCAAGGCTTGCCCGCTGTGGGAACCGGGGGCCTCGGTCTGAGAAACCAGTGCGCACCTGCTTGCTGGCATGCCGGAGGCAGTTGATGGGAAAACGCGCCCCCGCGGTGCCTGGCGCCTGCTATCAGCCCCTCGCTTCTCCTTAAATTGATTCCTTTTTCTCACTAAAGTTTCTTTGTAAAGGAAACTACTTTAGCCTTATCCAATGCAACTATTTTTTTTTCAACACAGACGTCTGAATTTGGAAAAAATGAATTTCATTGCCTCTTAAGTTTCATGCCCTTTTTATTTCTGGTCATTCTGGGAAAAGAAAAATCCTTGGCAACGACCAAAATGGATAAATGCCTCGTTCATTAAAATCAGAATGAGCTCTGAGCTCCTGGACTCATGCAACAGGAGCCTGTTTCTTCTTGCTTTTATTCAGCTCCCTGACAGGACAGATGTTTGCTCTAGTATTTCTGTCCCTCACTGCCAAGCAGCACACCAGACGTTTGGCCGCTGATCTCAAAGGAGTCAATGTTGGAACCATGTATACTTCATGTACCTGACAGCTAACCTTATTTCTGGAGCTATACAGGCCAAAACGATGCCTAGGTACAATGTGGACTCTTGCCACCACGTCTCTGGGATGTCCTCTTGGCAGAGCTGTCTGAACTGCACGGGGACATTTCTAGCCAAACTAACAAACGTAACATTACAAATCAGTCATAGTGCAAGTCTATTAAGGGACACACTTCATTGGTAATTCTAATCTAGGACCAGTGTTAGGGACTTCTTAGTAGCTGCTCCCCGCTTACATGACCAGTCATAACATGGGCCGTTGAAATGCTGCTGGGGCGATGGCTGGCACCCCCACCCCGGCCTGGGCAGTCCAGGACTGACTGAAGTCAAAGGCTCCAGAAGACCCAGATGGAATAAGGCTTCATGGAAACAATCCTATTGTTTTTGCTGATTAAAAAGTAATTCAAATGTGTTTTTAAAAATTCTGGCAATACACAAATGTGTAAGAATTAAGTTCCAGTAACCTTACCTCCAGCCTCTATAATGCAAGTACTTCTTGAAGATGTTTGTCCCAACCTTGGCAGACTTTTTTTTTTTTTAAATATAGAAATGGGGTCTGTCACCCAGGCTGGAGTGCAGTTGCACAGTGGCACAATCCCAGCTCTCTATAACTTCAAACTCCTGGGCTTAAGGGATCCTCCCACCTCAGCCTTCTGAGTAGATAGGACTACAGGCGCCCACCATCATGCTTGGCTAATTTCAATTTTTATTCCTGGTAGAGATGAGGTCTTGCTATCTTGCCTCAAACTCCTGGGCTGAAGTTATCCTCTGGCCTCAAGTCTTCAGAGTTGCTGGGATTATAATCTTGAGCCACTGTGCCCAACTCGGGCAGACTTAGTGCAGCCTAGCCTCAAACCAGGCTAGCCTGGCCAGAGCCGGGCAAACACAGGCCTCTCACCAGGAAGTGAGGCGGTGCAGAGTGGAGGGCAAGAAAGTTATTCAGGGATTCATGAGCTCTTACTATCAACTCTTTGGTCCCCAGAAAAGAGAACTGATGATAAATTTCAATGGAGTTGTAAGGTAAATAAGTAATGGGTTTGGGGACCCAGAATACGGCTTCAGGAAAAAAGGCTGGAGAAACTAAAGTTCCTGTCACTGTCCCAGTCGTTGTTCAGGGACGTATTTTCTCCCTCAGAGAATTTACGCCTATTAGGAACTGGTGGCGCAGCAGGAGGTGAGCAGCAGGTGAGTTTCATCTGTATTTACAGCCGTTCCCCATGGCTCGCATCACCGCCTGAGCTCCTCCTCCTGTCAGATCAGCGCCGGCAATAGACGCTGCATTATGGTGAGTTGTGTAATTATTTCATTATCTATTACAATATAATAATAATAATAGAAATACAGTGCACAATAAATGTAATGTGCTTGAATCATCTTGCAACGCCCCCCCATCCCGGCCCCCAGATCCATGGAAAAATTGCCTTCCATGAAACCAGTCCCTGGTGCCAAATAGGTTGGGGACCACTGGTCTAAACGACTGCTTCAAATCTCACATTTGTCAACTTTAGTACCTGTTCCACCAGGATCCACGGGATCCCAAAGAATGAAGTTCATGAAGGACCTTGTTTCTGATCCTGGATCCTCATGGGCTCTGGGTCCTCTGACAGCAAGAAAGCCTTGGTTTCCAGCCACCCTCCCCTTCCCTAGCCTCAGCAGTGCTGATGCCCGCAGGGGCGGGGCTGTGGGGAACGGGGGACATACTCAAAGAGGTGCTCACTTCCCTGTGGGACTGATGTGTTGCCAGATCTTGTGATGGCTTTTCAAAAGAAATTAGAAATCTGCATTTATGTGAAAACTGTTGAAGGCTGGGCGCTGCGGCTCACACCTGTGATCGCAACGCTTTGGGAGGCCGAGGTGGGAGGATTGCTTAAGCCTAGGAGGTCAAGGCTGCAGTGAGCTGTGATCAGGACACTGCACTTCAGCCTGGGTGACAGAGGGAGAACCTGTCTCTAAGAAAAAATAAGAAACAAACTTCTGCTTTTTAGATGTTGGCAATTAATTCACATCTTAATATATACAAGGTAATTCAAAGGAAACATGTCTGGGGTGGAACTAGTTAGCTACCTCTTGGTCGCTGGGCTGATTGTCCTGCAAAGGGCATTGCATACAGCTGGCTGGCTCTGTCTCCTCACCTCATTACTCACCCCATGAAGAGAGAGCACTTACTAAATGTTTGCTACTGTCATTATCCCAAGCCCCAGTGGCCTTCCTGGAGTGTGGGCTTATATTTATTGCCAGAAAATATGGTGTGACCTCAACTCTGATAACACTGAAAGTCCCTGAGGCCCATCTCCACCAGCGGACAGTGTGGAATTTCTCATGTTTCCTTTGCACTGGCAAAGAGTGGAAGAGTGACCAGAGAGCCACCGTGTTCACATAACTCCCTGGAGAGCAGCGGTGTCCACACTTCTCACTCCTCTGCTGCTCTTTGGCAGGGACTCTGTCCCAGACCCCAGCAGAGGGCTGCACCCTTGTGAGCACCTCACCCTCCCCCCAGCTCCCAGGGTGACGCCAGCCGGGGAGTGGGTCCCACTTTGCCCTTTCACTGGTCTGTTGTTCTAGTGCTCAAATAATTGGCTGTGGTGTTAATTCCCCATTAATTCTTCTATCAATCAATTGGGTCGATATGCCAGAACACTTTGGTTAGCCATGCTGGAAATTGTTCTTCCTAGACCAATGCGAAAAATATCAGTGATAAAAGAATCCCTCCTCTAACCTGTGCACTTTGCTAAGTGTTCAAAGTAAATACCCAATGTCTTCATGGACAATGACCTTCCTGCGGCCTTATTACCTCCCCCAGTTGCGGACTCAGTTATCTGACTCAATTATCAGCCAAGAGGAAGCAATGCCAGTGTTTACACACAGTGGTTCTCACCTCCTTCCCCTGGGAAGTTTTTAAAAAACACCAAGAGCCCAGGAATCCTAATTATTCTAATTGAGGTGATGCTAAGTGCAGACAGGCTTGAAACCTTGCTGGATGGTCAGATAATTAAAAGGGAAGGCCTTCGCCTTCTGGCCAGAGTGGGGAGACCCCCGCCTTCCTTAAAAGGTAACTGTTTTAAAATATAGTGTCACTCCAGAAAAAACCTTTGACAAAGAAATAGTTGGAATAAGATGTATTTTATTTTCTAACAAAATGTACCTATAGACTGTTGGAGGCTATAACATCTAGGGTTTTCCTACTGTGAGCTCAAGGGTAGAACCCAACCCTTTTTTTTTTTTTTTTAAATTAAAGAGGGGGCTGGGGTCTCGCTATGTTCAGGTGGGACTCTAACTCTTGGCCCCAAGCGATCCTCCTGCTGAAGTGGAAAATTCCACTACCAGGCTTTGTCCTTTGCATTCCTTACCTGAGGCCCCTCCTCCCCTGCGACCTTTCCCCTCATAAGTCACCTGGAGTGATTAATGTACCAGGCTGTAAAGTAACTTAGGACTCTGCCTCGCTAAAGTTAACCCTGTTGTAACCGTGCCCCTCCCCATTAAGCAGAGTGTATAAAAGACTGCAATGCTCTTTGGTGCTCAGAATCTGGGGGGAAAATCCCCATCTGAGCCCGCTGGCGTATAAACCTGTTTTCGCCAGTATTTCTGTGTGCGTGTCGGTCTATTCCCAGTCATCTCTGGTGTAACACTGCCTCAGCCTCTCGAGGAGCTGGGACTGCAGGGACATGCCTAGCGCTAAACCCCTTCTCCACCTGCTAAAATGTAGACCCAGCCAAGCCTTCTTCAGTTGCCAGAGAATGTTCCCTTTGCCCAGACTCTACACCCGCCTCTGTTCATCTGAGACTCTTCACTTCCTGCGTGAACTTTCATGAAGTCGCCTATTTTCCCACCTCGACGGTAAGTCCCTTATGAGTGGGATCAGGGCTTCCACAGCATGACTGCAGTGCCTGCAGCCCCCAGGCCTCACACCTGTGCTAGTCCTGAACAGCAATGGATGGTCACAGCAGAGCCTTCTCCGGGCATCAGTGGGTGCCTCCCAAATGAGGAAGAGGCCGCAAGGCTGTTTCTTGGTCTTTAGAATTTTCAGGAAATGAGCTAAGTAAGCTAAGCTGTTCCCAGGTAAGCATGTTTATTAATGGACTAAATGTAAAACAGGAACAAAAATTAGCAGGGAGAAGATAAAGTTATCATCCCTGACTCAAGGCAGTTAGCACCGTGGGCTCCAGGCTGCCGGGCCAGGCTTCTCCCCGTGGCGTCTGCACGACTCCCGTGTTTAAGCCAAAGCTCAAACTCCCCAGCCCGGCACACAGCACCCAGCCCTGTGCGCTCCCAACACCTGTGACTTTTCCTAACTTTGCATGGTCTCTGTCTGAGTAACTCTTCATAGCTAGCATCACCTCTCAGAAACTCTCCACCCCTCTCGCCAGCACCCCTTGCCCGAAGCGCCTCTCCTAGTTCCCTCAAATCTCAGGCAAACCGTGGGGCTGCCCTGTGGGCTCCGGCTGGCTGCTCGCTCGCTCTCCCTCACTAGCGACTCTCCTTGCTCTGCAGTGACGGCATGGGGGATTTAGGGGGCACACGGTGGCTTGCAATAAGGACTTCATTTCCCAGCCCCTTTCAGCTGGGCGTGGCCATGAGACCTCTCACTGGCCAGAAGGATGTAAGCCACCCACGGTGCTATGCAAAACTTCTTCAAAGCGTCCCCAAAGGAAGGTGGGATGCCCTCCTTTTTTTCTGGCTGGAACGAGGATGGGATGGCTGTGGCTCCAGCCACCGTCTGAGACCCTGCCATGACCTTGGGAATGGAAACCACACCCAGCAGAGCTACATGACTTAGCCAGGGTCTCTGACACTGCACTGGGCCAGGCCTGCCTCAGACCACCACCTCTGTATCTGATGTGGGAGACAATAAACTTTCATGTTTAAGCCACGATTATTTTGAGAATTTTTGTGATAACCAACCTAATCCAAATGAATCCCCTCTCCATCGCTGCCTTGTGCCTCTCGTGTGAACCTGGCGCACACCGAGGGTTTCACTGACACACGGGGTTTCAAAGGCACTTCTGCCTCTCTACGGGCCCCTCACCTCCGGCCATGCAGCTCGGTCTCGACTACAGCACTTACCCTGGCCTGCCCCCCTACAATGGCACAGGGAATAGTGTACTGTCAGGGACACTATCTTTTACACTCATGTCTCTGGAACCTGGCATAGGATATACTACTGTCTATAAAGACTGAAACCAGTTTGTCTGAAGAAAGCAGAGAATACCGAAGTATTTTCCACCTCTGGGAAGACCCGATGAGCCATTCTAGGCCAAGTGTGTGTCCGCCCACCAAGGGAGTGTTAGAGGCCCTCCCTGCCTCTCGAGCTCAGGTGTTTCACACACGCTTATGGACACTTGCCCCGGAAGACAGTTCAGGTTGTCGTCCTTCTCAAATGAGAACTGTGGCCTCACAAGAATTAAGAACACTGCACTGGCTACTCGAGAGCCTGAGGGGGGAGGATTGTTTAAAGCCCGGAGTTCAAGACTGTGTCTTAAAAAAAAAAAAAAGGACCACTGCATGGAGGAACTGCTGTTTTTTCAAAAAAGTCATTTTGTGAACCTTAACATTTACTCCCTTGCTTTCCACTAAAGGATCTCAACATTTGTTTTGTAATGTGAGCATCTTTTAGAAATAACTTTCTCAACTTTTCCTGTCCTGGAAAGTCAAAAATTATAATATTTATTAATAAATGTACTTATGAATATTTTCCCTACCTGTTATAAGATCCTTTTCAAAAAACTGGATGGTTAACTGGAGGAAACATTCTAGAAATATTTATAGTGTAAACAGAAGAAGCTATCATTAGAGCTGAAGCCTTCTTTTATCATTCAGCTTTAAGTACAAACCTGGCTCCAGAAGTGGATATATCCTAAAAATTGGCTGGCGCTGGGCCTCCTACCTCTGTGCTGGGTTAGCCTAGATAACTAGTTTCCAGCCTCGCGGTCAGAGGTGGGTCACATGTATCGCCACCTCGGCAATGCCCCTCACTGCAGGGGATGAGTGTTTGTACTGGTGTCCCGTCAATAACTGATGAACCGCTTTCGTCTTATTTCAAAAACAGGGATATTATATACATTTAATTTCATTCAATAAATCAATTCCAGTTAACTTACTATCTCTTAGAAAACTTAGGAAGCAAACATAAGAAATGAAGAAATGAAAAAATACTTTAACGATTCGTGACATCCTAGAGAGGTACAAGAGTACACGTGGCAATTAAGAGCTGTAAGTTAAATGTAACACAAGAAGAAAAGTGAAATGACTGTCATTTATTGCTGTGTCTGTGCTTTCCTAGTATAGCAATAGTGTTATATATAGCCACAAAGTGCCACCTTCTGGTTTAAAACTGTGTGACATCTCCTTTATTTCTTTTTAAATGCCATTTTATGGTGGACGTATAAAGCAACAGCAGCAGTTACAAAATGTCGTCTGAATAATTTTGAGAGCTCAAAACAAGGATCTGTGTATCGGCTGAATAAAAAGATGTTCAATTAATAGTGCACGTTGTGTAACTTTAACAAACACCTTCGGTTGGAATTTTTGTGTAAACCTTAATAGAGATGTGACTCACGGAGACCAAAAGTAAAATATCTTTTCCTTTTACAATTTGGTGAGGTGGTCTGCATTCTCGCAAACGATTTACAAAGTACAAGAAATGCTGCAGGTGAGTACTAGGCATAAAATATTCATTTTCTTACAGAAGGAGCAGCAGGGGGACAGGGAACCCAGTAGATGCCCCGCCGCCACCTTTCCCAAAGATGTGCACCCCCAAGAACGGCAGTGGAGGCCTGGCAGCAAGCCACCCTCACAATTCTTTTTGGTTGTTTAAAATTCAAGCACTTTCTGACACTTCCCTCCCTGGCCTGCGAGCTCCACCCGACTTGGCAGGATACAAGCCCCATTTCCTCTTGCTTAGTTTTCCCCCTAGAATTATTTACAGGATGCCTACAGATACGGTACAAACTAGTATGAAATTAATGATAGTTTCCATTTCCAGATACGCTCCCGTGGTTAAATAAATATACCACGCCACTTCCAAAGAACGGTTCGAAGTTAAGGTGACACAGAAGCATTTGCATCCATAGCTGCAGAATCAGGCTTCTCGCTGGCTGGAGCGGAGTCGCTGCCTCTGTCCTCGACAGTGGTGGGGGCCTTGGAACTGGGGGGCATCACATCCGCAGTGAGTGAGGAGGCAGCGTCTGCCTTTGCAGTAGTCGTGACAGGCTCGGAGGCTGGGCTGCCGGTGGGGGGGAGGGAGGACAGCAGCTCCGCTGAGCTTGCTGCAGAAGAGCCCTCAGGAGCCAGAGGGAATGACGGGAGGAACTCAGATGGCATGGGGAGAGGCGCAATGCCAGGTAAGTTTCGGGGAGGCAAGGAAGAAAGAGGTGGCAAACCTAGGACAAAAATGGCAAAGGTCACATATCCTCCCAGCACTAAAAGAGCAGTAGTCATCGTCGACTGATGATTTGTATTTGCATTTCATTAAGGAAACTGAAGCTGAGGAGAGACAACACAAATCATAGCCTTTGCTTATCTCCAGCTGGAGGCCATGAGAGGGTTAAGGATTTCCTGCCGTGGCATCTGGCCAGGAACGCACCTTCCTGGGCTTCTAGGCTCCACAGGACTCAGCCCAGCACTGAGGGAAACAAGCTCAGGGAAGAACCATCCTTCCAGTCGGGATGGACAGCCCACGTGGCAGGCACCACAGCTACACTGGCTGTCGGGCGGGAGGACTCCCGCTCCCCCGGCAGGCTGCAAACTGGGTTACAGCTGCACTTGCCGGACAGGAGGAAGAGGCGTACCTATGTAGGGCTGTGGATTTGAGCCCCTCCATGAGCCTCCCCAGAGGCACCCAGGCTTAGGGTGAGCCGCATGTCTGACAACTATTTATATTATACTCAATGAGCTTATTCTAGTGATTTTAAAATGCAAAAGGTAGTAAAGAATATTACTTCAAGAAACAAAGGAAAGGCAGGTTGTAAAACACAGGTTCAGGGCGACCATGGGGCTGGTGAAACCCTTACTGCTCTTAGAGCCTGTCAAAATCGGGGGGAGGACGGAGGAGCCAGAATACAGGCCCAGGAGACAAAACGGAGGGAGTGCTAAACAGTAACTGGGAGTCTGGGTTTATTAGTACTTCCTTTGTTTTGCAAACCCTTGCACTGAAAACTAAGAAGGTTAATGAATATACATAGATGGTGCAGGTTACAAAAGGGACAATTATAATCTAGATAGAAATGTGACAGTGTAACCGGGTGCTGTAAGATCACTCACTGGTATCACTGATGGGCCAAACTACCGAGATACCCTAGGAAAAGTCAGCGCTCTCAAAGGTTAAGGGGATCTGGGTAGTCATTAACGGTACGAGCAGACCTGTGGGATGCTGCTGCCTTGTCTCCAGTGTAGGAAATCTGAGTGTGGACAATTGGAATATCTGCTGTCGTAGCTATCTCCAGCTAAAATTTCTCACAGTTTTGATTATAAAAACATCTGTTAATAACAGAGAATATTAATCAAATAACAAGTCCAGCCGGCTGAGAAGGGATGTCAGTTTTATGGCCTAAGTTTCTGGGCCTGGGCTACCCTGGCTTCTCCCCTGGTGGCAGCTACCCCAAATAAGACTGGGGAATTCATTCACCTCCCTAGGGCGAACCGAACATCTCCATCAAAGCCAGGGCAGACCACGCTCTCCACCTTATTGCTACACTTGGCCTTCCCGGGGCTTCAGCTGTCAGCGTGTGGGGAGAGGGAGAGGAAGAAGAGGGGGAGGAGGGGGAGGAGGGGAGGACAGGCAGAAGAGAATCTTCTTTCTGCTTAAGCTTTGTAAACAAAAAAAGATGAATATTTATTTGAAGTAGCTGAAATGTGTTAAACTAATTTGCCCTTTCTAGAAAAAACTGAAATAGAGGACTGGCTTTCCTGAATGAAGCTTTTTATTAGAGACAGAGCCCTAGGGTAGGATCTGTAACGTACCCGGATTCACGAGTTCTGGTAAGCCGACCCCCGGCATGATGTGTGGTGCCGGCAGGTTGAGGTTGAGGTTGAGGTTGGGGAGGTTGGGGAGGTTAGGCAGCCCTGCTGGTAAAGGCATCAGACCTGAACGGAAGGCAGAAAAGGACGAAAGGTAAATCTCTTTACCTGGGGAAGAAATAAATCCTTGTGTATCGAAAACAACACAATCTCTTTCAAAAGTGAGAGTACCAGAAGTCCACCTAATGTGTGGCAGTTTTACATCATAATCACATTGACAACAACAAAACATCACTTAACTGAAATATATTTCTATACCTAAGTGATTAGATGGATTAGGTGGCTGAACGGTTAAAATAAATAATGGTCCTAACACTCTGGAACGAGAATGGAGAAAAGGCTTATTTCAGTAAATATGGTAGTGAATGGAACTGGATTTTTGATGGTTGAGGTTTACAGTCTCTTTGGCTTTCTTTTTAAATTTTTTATTCTGAAATAACTGCAGACTTATAGTTGCAAAAGTAGTCAAAAGAATCCCCACATGTTCACATTTTACCACCTTTGCTCCATCGTTCTCAGTGTGTACACTCTTGGTTCATGGCGTAATATGCCTGTATAATGACATCTTTAGCCAAACAATTAAAGGCCTTCACAATTAAAGCGTATTTGATCACTGCAATGATATTTGATTATCAGCTGGATAAAGGGACTTGGTCTTCACCGGGAATACTAAGAGAAATACACAAAAGTTTAACGTTAGAGCCACTGAAGATTCGAATACGGAGTGCTCTTTTCCAGGCCGTGTCTGTTCGCATGAACAACTATCAGAGAGAATGGACTTTTACATACTCCTTATTCCTGGCTCATGCTGAAGTGGGGGAGTGGGGGTGGTAGTTGGCCAAGCGGAAGGAGCCCTAGGCTTGGCAGCTCACTAGCTGGTAACTAACATGTTTCCTTGTCTACTAAGGAGAACTGCCACTTGCTCTCATTTATCACAAAGTTACTGCAGAGACAAAATGAGATTAAAAGACATAAAAAGTCACCACATAAGTGTAAGATTTTTTTCATTTTTTAGAAACTGAGTTATTTATTTTTTTGTGACAATGCCACTTGCCAATTTTTCCATTGGTTTTTAGATACAAGTATTAGTAATGTTATTATCATTAGCCACATCTCTAGTCCCCAGCTGCTTACCTGGTAATGTAGTAGCTGGGTTCATTGGTGGCACAGAAGTGAGGGACTGGTTTACTGGTGGCAATAATGGTACTGTTGGTACACCTAAAATAAAAGCACAATCTTCTATTTCTGGTAAATTCAGTTGACAAAGAATGAACAGACTAGATTAGGGCAAGCTTCAGTTACCCCCCACCCCCACCCCCACGGTCAG
>RJWJ010016251.1:0-34772 GCA_004363605.1 Indri indri
TTATAGGTCCAAAGTAGTAATTGAATCTTGGGGTTATAGGAGAAATATTTTTGTGTTTTTTATTAGAATTTATTATAGTCATATGTGAGTGTTGGCAAGGCTCCTCTGAAATTCACCTTTGAACTCAGCTACTCAAGAATTAATATTCTGCTAGTAACATGCTCAAAAGGAAAGCAAAATTATCTATGTTTATTGACAGTGGGAGTCAAGGTAAATTTAAAAATTCAAATACATGGCACATCTAGTGACAGTGCAGTCCTGTATCTTATTGCCAGATTGGAACCTTATGAAGCAATGAGCATTTTAAAGATCAAGTCTTCATTTATGGAAGTCTTTTATATTTTACATTGAGAGAAGTAATCTCAAACCCCATGGGATGACAGTGTAAGGTAAAAGGTATGAGAACAGGTCAAAGAAATCAAGTTACTCTTCTGGCAAACCCAGAAGAGAACTAAAGGTATTCTTAATAGAGTCACAAACTATAAAACACTAATTGTAACTCTGGCAACCTCAAGAAATTCAAATTACTTGGCACTGATATCTCCATAAATTACAGTAACTTTAGGGAAGGGGGATAGTGTCAAGTCTCTTAAGTATCTAGTTGAAAGTTTTTTGAAGCTGTAAAAGTAAGCCTTAGCCATAAACATGTCTTATTTCACTAGACACTTGGCAGAAATCCCAGATATAAATGAGCAAAGAAAGCAACAAAGATGGGAGAGCATTTAGTGGAAGGAGTGCCTGAGTGTTTATGCTGAAACTAAAAGAGTTTTTTGTGTGAGTATTTAAATAATTTTTATAGCTTGTGAAATTTCTTCTTACTCAGGTCACTGATAATAATAACAAGAAAATATCCCAAACACCAACATATGAGAACTATTTGTTTGACATCTGTCTTTCACTTCTATTATGCAGAAATTAAAGGCATACTGGAATTCAAGCTGAATTATTTAGTGCCTCAACTCAGTGGACAAATGCCATTTTTCCAGGACAGTTTAAGATATAAAGATCTAGCATACAATAAAACAAAATGCATCTCAATAACTATCTAGTGAAAATGGGTCAGTTTTAACATTCGACTGTTTTGGTTTCAGTTCCCTTGCAGAACTCATATCCAATGTGTCATTTTAAAATTAATCTTTCCTGGTCTTGGATATACTGATGTTTGGTCACAAATTGTGTTATGTTTTTGGCTTTTGGCCTCACCATCTCACCTGTAAACCTGGAGTATGTGGGGAAAAGAAAACAAAATAAAACAAAAACCCAAACTAAATAATTACCCTTCATCTTTCTTTTCAGTCTTGCTTGTCTAAGTGTTTCTTTACTTTGGATGGCACATGACCTGCCCCATCTCTCAAACTTGAAATCTGGTATCTCTTTTTATTCATATTTACCCATCCATATCATCAATAGTTAGGCTGACCAATTTGATTTCCAAATCTCAAGGATTACTGTCCCTCAAGGCATGATGTTCAATACCTTGAAAACCAATGTTTCATATATTTTGGCCACTTTTTGTTTTTAGTTGTTTCATGTGGAAGGGTAAATTCAGTACTTATTACTATATCCTGGCTGGAAACATAAGTCTGGTGCCAATTTATAAAAAATGTCATCCTTTACCCTTCTCATGTGACTAAAAGTCAGGCTGACCAGTCTCTTTAATGTCCTTTGAGGATCACCCATTCTTTCTGAAACTCTCATTTAAGTCTTAATTCGATCCTCCTACAGGAGAAGAGAACGTTATTCACTGACTCTCCCACCATTTATATATCTCTTGGTGCCAACCTGCCTTCAACAATGTGGCCCCAATCAACAATTTTAGCTCTTCTGAATTTCAACAGTCACAGTGGAAGCAATGACCACAAAGCATATGCTTTGGGACAAAGGTATTTCTCTCAGATTTTGGGTTGACTCTGTTTATGGAAAGCCAGATGTAACGTGGAGGAAATCATGTGAATAATTCAAGTTAAGAAAATATTATAGCCTCCATTTGTTGAACGTGTCAGATAAACAGTCTTTGAGCTTGATATACGTGGAATTGCATAAATTCTTCATTTGTATCGCACTGATGGGAACAAATCAAACCTCAAGTTTTCTTGATGCCTGTGTTTCTTACAAGGTGCTTACTGAACCTAGTGCCTTTCCTTATTTTGTTTTGTTCATATTTGAATAACATAAACTTAAGAAATGAGAATGGGAAATAGAAATGAGATGGGAAGGGCCAAATATGATTAGAAGTACTTGAAATAAAATAATTCCCAGGAAATTCACTTCTACACAAAATTGCTACCTGCAGCTCAATATAACAAATATATGCCAGTTTCTAGTTAACTATTTCTTTCTTAAGTACATTACATGGAAGGAGGTTTTTTTTTTAATATTTGTATTTCTGATGAGTAGGGCACTGGATAGCATATTGTGGATGATCAGTGAATGCCAGATTTGAAAGAAATAAGAAAATTATTGTAAGCCTCTCATTTTGTGGCCTCCAAAGCACTAAAGGGATTTTCAAACAGTATGTATACAAACAATCCATGAATTCATTAGTTTATTCTCACAAGGAAATATTTAGAACAACTCAGTGAATATTTGGTATAATCAGCTTGTGCTTTTCTCATGTGGTCTCTCTTCCAAAAATTTTTAATAATATAAAATCACTCAGGTGAATATAGCATACTCTAAGTCTTTAAGCTAATGTTTGTTTCTATGCATCCTTCAAATCTACTTCTAATATGTCCTGGTCGATCTGGAGAGAACATGTAGACACAAATATTTGTCATTGTGATCCCCATAAAACAGGGACAAATACACTGCAGAGCTCCCAGGCCATTCCTTATTCTACCAGGGACAACAGTGGAAGACTTCTGCCATTCTGCTCTGACTCTTTCTGGGAGATCTGCACTCACTTCTCAATGGCAAAGCATATCATGTGGTTATCCCATCTTATATTTGGATATGGGACAAGGCATAAAGAACTAGAAGAACTGCAAGGTCATGTCATTTTCATTATTACTAAACAAGTCCCCTTAATAGAGGAAGATAAATATATGCCTCTGTACAACTTGACAAGTGAATATTTATTTTCTAATCTTTTAATATGCCCAGTGTGTTTAAAGGTGGAAAGACTGAGCTCAGACGTGACAGCCTTGAACATAGCATGTCACAAAGGCCAGGATCTGGCGTCTCTATAACAATACTGGCTGGCTATAACTGTGCTATCACAATTAAATCCCAAGGGCTTGTCTTGGGGGCCATTCAGGTGTCCTGTTGTTGTAGTATTTAGAAAGAAAGGCATAGAGACATTTTAAAGGCCATTTCAGACTATCTGTGAGCATCTAGGGAGAGAAACACACTGTGCTGAGAATTATAAGAACCTTTGGTCTTTTTAACTTTTCCACAGCCTTCATGAGAAGGCAGCAAAAAGAGCAGAAAAGAGACACTGCTTATTTGGCAGCAGGCTTAGGCATGAGCGTTGAGTCAGGGATCCCACTGCTATTCTATGAAGAAGACTCTGATAAGTCATCCACTAGGCAACATATCTCCCTGTCCTCTTTGGTCCAGCAAAAAAAGAGTAAGTTGTGGTCCTCTAAGGAATAAAAATAAAATGTTGTGACTCCACTTTAAAGTATGGAAACACATCAATCTTTTCTTTGAAGCTTTAGTTGTCCTTAAAGTACAAAAGCTAAGGGTCGCTTCTATCGAATTATCAAGAAAAATAAGTAACCCCTGCAAGTGAGACCGATATTGTTTGGGGAGGTAACGATGTGAGAAAAATAAAAGGCAAATAATATACTCATGAATAGTTTCATTAAATGGCCTGGAAGATAGCTCACAGTTGTAGCATTTTGGAAAGCAAATGGTCTGTATGTTTTGTCAAAAATGAAAAGAAGACTTACATATCAGTAAGTGCTCAGATGAGGAAGACAATATAAAAACAAAAAGGAAGAATTGAGCATAAACTCAGAAGTCAAAAATATTAATAAATATTTTAAGGAATACTACAGAGATCTCCTTGTGCTCCAGGATCATGGAGCCCACTGATTTAATCAATGCAAATCACAGAAAATTGTTAGGCAATGTATGTCCTTGTGCCAGTTAAGTGTCTTTATTATACTTCATAGAATGCCCCTGTCTTCTTTCTGAGGCTATGTATTACATTTTGCTTTTCAGGGGTGTGGTAATACTGCTTTTTTTAAACCATTTAAGGTTGTGATATTTCAAATCTATGTACTTTTCTTTAGAAATAAATATGTGTATTCCTGTTAGAAATGAATGGATCCAGTAATCCCACTACTAGTGACCTGCCCAAAGGAAAAAATAATCAATATACCAAAAATATACCTGCATTCATGTATTTATCACAGCACTATTCACAATAGAAAAGATACGGAATCAACCTAAGTGTCCATCAATAGAGGAATGGGTAAAGAAAATGTGGTATATACAATGAAATACTATTCGGTCATAAAAAGGAATGGTATCATGTCTTTTGCAGCAACATGGATGGAACTGGAGGTCATTGCCTTAAGTGAAGCAAGTAAGACACGGAAAGACAAACATTGCATGTTATCACTCATAAGTGGATGCTAAAAAGTATGTACACATGAACATAGAGAGCATAATGATAGACAATGGAGACACATAAGGGTGAGGGGGTTAGGAAGGGGTAGATGATGGGAAATTACTTAATGGGTAAAATGTACATTATTCAGGTGATAGATATCCAAAAGCCCTGATTTCACCATTATGCAATCTATGCATGTAACAAATTGAACTTGTACCCTATAAATTTATACAAATAATTTTTTAAAAGAAATGGACCCTAATGTTCTTAGAAGATAAGATAAAGAGTTGTAGATATTAGAGATGATTTTCACTAACCTGATTAGTAAAATTGAAATTAACATTGATGCTAATGAAATTTACATGTAAAACCCCTCCTAACTCAGGTCCCTGGCATCCTCCAAAGTCACATAGCTTCCAGAGGACAAATTCAATAATTGAGTGCATTTCTAAGTCCTTAGAATAGAAATCTTAAAAAACGTATGGAAAACTAATTCTGAATTTGCACTTTCATATTGAGGATCATCTCATTCTTCTCATAATCCATGCCCATATTTTTTATTTTATTTTTTTATTTCAGCATATTATGGGGGTACAAATGTTTAGGTTATGTACATTGCCCTTACCCCCTGCCCTCCAAGACAGAGCTACAAGCGTGTCCATCCCCCAGATGGTGCGCATCACACTCATTATGTATGTATATACCCATCCCCTCCTCCCCCCTTCCATCTGCCTGACGCCCGATAGATGTTATTCCTATATGTGCACTTAGGTGTTGATCAGTGAAACCAATTTGATGGTGAGTATATGTGGTGCTTATTTTTCCATTCTTTGGATACTTCACTTAGTAGAATGGGTTCCAGCTCAATCCAGGAAAATATAAGAGGTGCTATATCACCATTGTTTCTTAAAGCTGAATAGTACTCCATGGTATACATATACCACATTTTATTAATCCACTCATGTATTGATGGGCACTTGGGTTGTTTCCACATCTTTGCAATTGTGAATTGTGCTGCTATAAACATTCTAGTGCAGATGTCTTTTTTATAGAATGTCTTTTGTTCTTTTGGGTAGATGCCCAGTAATGGGACTGCTGAATCAAATGGTAGTTCTACTTGTATCTCTTTAAGGTATCTCCATATTGCTTTCCACAGAGGTTGTAATGGTTTGCAGTCCCACCAGCAGTGTATGAGTGTTCCTATCTCTCCACATCCATGCCAACATTTATTGTTTTGGGACTTTTTGACAAAAGCCATTCTCACTGGATTTAAGTAATGTCTCATTGTGGTTTTTATTTGCATTTCCCTCATGATCAGAGATGTCGAGCATTTTTTCATATGTTTGTTGGCTATTAGTCTGTCTTCTTAGATCAGTGGAACATAATAGAGAACAGAGAAATAAAGTGTCTTACCCACACCAACAGATCTTCAGCAAAGCAGACAAAAACTGGGGACAGGATACTCTATTCAATAAATGGTGTTGGTAAGTTGCATAACCATATGCATAAGAATAAAAGCATTTGACAAAATTCAACACCCTTTTATGATAAGAACACTTAACAAAATAGGCATAGATGGGGCTTACCTAAAAATGATACAAGCCATATATGACAAACCCACAGCCAACATCATACTGAATGGGGAAAAATTGAAAGCATTCCCACTTAGAACTGGAACAAGACAAGGTTGCCCACTATCTCCATTTCTATTCAACATAGTGCTAGAAGTCCTTGCTAGAGCAATTAGTCAAGACAGGGGAATCAAAGACATCCAGATGGGGGCAGAAGAGATCAAACTCTTACTCTTTGCTGATGATAAGACATTATATCTAGAAAACCCAAGGATTCAACCAAGAGACTCCTGGAACTGAAAAATGAATTCAGTAAAGTCTCAGGATACAAAATCAATACACACAAATCAGAGGCATTCATATACACCAATAACAGTCAAACTGAGAACAAAATCAAAGACTCAATACCCTTCACAATAGCAACAAAGAAAATAAAGTACCTAGGAATATATTTAACTAAGGAGGCAAAAGACCTTTATGGGGAGAACTACAAAACACTGAGGAAGGAAATAACAGAGGATGTAAACAGGTGGAAAACCATACCATGCTCATGGGTTGGCAGAATCAACATTGTTAAAATGTCTATACTTCCCAAAGTGATCTACAGATTCAGTGCAATACCTATTAAAATACCAACATCATTTTTCACAGATATAGAAAAAATAATTTTACGCTTCGTATGGAACCAGAGAAGACCCCGTATAGCAAAAGCAATCCTAGGCAAAAAGAATAAAACAGGAGGCATCAATTTACCAGACTTCAAGCTATAAGCTACAAGGCTATAGTAATTAAGACAGCATGGTACTGGCACAAGAATAGGGACATAGACCTTTGGAACAGAACTGAGAACCCAGATATAAAACCATCCTCATATAGCCATCTAATCTTTGACAAAGCAGACAAAAACATACACTGGGGAAAAGAATCCTTATTCAATAAATGGTGCTGGGAAAACTGGATAGCCACATGTAGAAGACTGAAACAGGATCCACACCTTTCACCTCTCATAAAAATCAACTCACGGTGGATAACAGACTTAAACCTAAGGCGTGAAACTGTAAGAATTCTAGAGGAAAACGTTGGAAATACTCTTCTAGGATTGGCCTATGCAAAGAATTTATGAATAAGACCCAAAGGCAATCACAGCAACAACAAAAATAAATAAATGGGACCTGATCAAATTAAAAAGCTTCTGCACAGCTAAGGAAACTATCACGAGAGCAAACAGACAACCTACAGAATGGGAGAAAATATTTGCATGCTACATATCCGATAAAGGGCTGATAACTAGAATCTATTTAGAACTCAGGAAAATCAGCAAGAAAAAATCAAACGACCCTATCAAAAAGTGGGCAAAGGACATGAACAGAAACTTTTCAAAAGAAGACAGAATAATGGCCAAGAAACATATGAAAAAATGCTCAACATCTCTAATCATCAGGGAAATGCAAATCAAAACCACAATGAGATATCACTTATCTCCAGTGACAATGGCCTTTATCAAAAAGTCCCAAAACATGGCCATATTTTTTAAAATACCATATGTCATATTCTTTATTCACTGGTTTATCTTCAACTGAATGTCGGCTCCCTGAGTTTGGTGGTTTTGCTCTTGTGCATGTCTGTATTGGTGGAGCACAGTGCCATGTTTTATACACAGTCTGGGGTATATAAATGTTGGGAACAAAATTCACATAGATGGATTTATACTGGTATAAATTTAGTGCAAGCTTAGTTTTATTTCAGTTTTGCCATATATTTTCTTGCTGACATTAACTTTCTTCCTAAAACTATTTTAACTTTAAATATTAATTTTGTGAATATCTTAGAATAAATTATATGTTTTATATGTGACCTTCATGAATATAAGTAGCCCAATCTATACATAGAAATATTAATTTATCCTTTTCCTTTCATCTCAAAGACATAATGTGTTTCGAAGTCATCATACTCATTTTTAAAACAAGACGATGCTAGACAAACTGAAAATTTATGACTTTTCTTGGGCCCATCAGAGAACTGAAGTCATAGGGAAAATTGCCACCCCTAAATCTAAAGACGCAGGCATATCCAGGCAGACATAACCAAGATCTCTTTCCCTGGAGAAGCTGCTGGAGCCATAAGCTGGCAGAAACATGTAAATAGTAACTTTGATGAATAACCAGAGGTTGGGTATAGAGCAGCACAAGAGCAAGAATCTTCTGGGAGCCATAGTCTTAGAAAATCCTTCTCATTTTTGTGGGCATTATCTCTAGAAACCCGAAATCCAAGAAAGATCCCTTCATGAATCTGACAGGGAAAAAAGAATAACCATTGTGAAACATATCTGGAGCCTTCCCCATAACAAAAGTCTACTCTGGGGGAAGGGGGGTGGGGAGAAAGGACTTTACCAGAATCTTATCACATCTGGGAGAAAGGAATTTCTCCTATTCCAGTTTCCTGCAGAGTTCTTGTCTCACATAAGGGAGAAAAAACACACAGTCAACTGGAGTCATGGATTCGAGGAAATAGATTGTGATGATGCAGCCAGGGAAGGCAGTATAAAGTTGAGGGGGAAATAAAAGCTATACCCTGGAGAAAGTTTTGCAAAGGTCACAGCCACAAAATGCAGGGACACTAAAAGACTAAGATTTAATAAAAAAATATGACTGCACCACACATTAAACACAGCCAAACTCTGAGTAAGATTAACATAAATCCTCACATTAAGAGCCTATTTCCTACAGTTCCTATCATCTGGTACAACATGTCCATCTTTCAACAAAAAGTTAAAAGGCATGCTAAAGGGCAAGGACAAAGAATCTGAAGAAACAAAAGAAGCATCAAAATGAGAATTAGATATGGTACAGATGCTAGAATTATTAGAAAGGAGACTTAAAATAACCATGATTAATATGTTAAGTGCTCTAATGGAAAAAAGTCGAGAATGTGAAAAATAGGTATAGATAGGTAGGATTAGCAAAGAGATGTAAATGCTAAGTGAGAACCAAAAGTAAATGCCGGAAATCAAAAGCACAGTATCAGAAATGAAGAAAGCCTTCAATGCACTTATCAGGAGATAATAGATACCTTTTCCAACTGAAATACAAAGAGATAAAAGAGCAAACAAACGGAAAAGAAAGCCCAAGAAAATGGAGATAATATCAAAAAGTGTAATACATAAGTAATTGGAATATCAGAAGCAGAAAAAAGAGAGAACAGAACAAAAAAATATTTGAAGTATTGATGGCATAAAACTTCCCCAAATTCTTGAAAGTAACAAATCACAGATCCAAGAAACTCAGAAAACACCAATCAGGATAAATAACCCGCTCACCCAAAGAAACAACAAACAAAATAACACACTTATGCATATCATATTCAAACTGTACATAAACAAAGGCAAAATAATCTTGAATGAAGTTGGTGGTAGGGTTGTAAACACCTTATTTATAGAGGAAAAAGGATAAGAACTATAGTGGACTTCCTGTGAGAAACTATGCAAAGAAGAAGTGTATACAATGAAATATTTAAAATTTTTAAAATGAAGTACTTGGAGTGTGAAAGCAAAAAAAAAAAAAGCACCAATTTAGAATTCTGTATTCAGCAAAATTATCTTTCAGAAATAAAGAAAATATAAAAACCCTATTAAACAAACAAAAGTTGAGGGAAATCATCTCCAGTAGAGCTGTCTTTTAAAACTGCTAAAATAGGTTTTTCATACAAAAAGAAAATGATTAGACTCAGACCTATATAAAGAAAAGAAGAATGTTGGCAAAGGAATAAATGAAGGTAAAATAAAATATTTGTTTTTTAACCTTATTGATATAAAAATAACTGTTAAATATTTGTTTAAGGCAATAATAATAACACCACTGGGTGATTATAACATATATCTAGTTGAAATGAGTGACGGCAATGTCACAGGGAAGAGAGAGAGGAATTGTTATGCTGTGCATGCACTATACATGAAGCAGTATAGTGTTATTTAAAAGTAGACTTGGATTAGTTAAAAATATACATGGTAAACTCTAGGATGGCCACTATTTTTTTTAAAAAAGAGTATAACTGATACATTAAGAGAAGAAATCTAACAATATAAAATGGTCAATGTCAATTAAAAACAGAAAAGGTAGAAAATAAAGGGGAAAAGAAAAAAACAAAACAAATGCAAGAACTAGAAAGTAGTTATATACATGTCAGATATTCATTCAAATATATCAAAACTCATATTAAATAAGAATGGTTTAAATATACCATTTAAGGGCCACAGATTTTGAGAGTGGATTAAAATTAACAAGAATCTCACTTTAAATATAAAAATAACTCAGTTTAAAAGTAAAGAGATGAAAAAAATATCAAGCAAATCAAAAGAAAGCTGGATTAGTTATACCATTTTCAGACAAAGCAGATTTAAGAACAAGGAAAATTATCAAGGATAAAAAGAGACATTACATAATGTTAAAGTTTCCAATTCTTCAAGAAGCCATAACAATCCTAAACATATATGCACATAGCAAAAGACTTTCAAAACTCATGAGTCCAGAAATAATAAAATTGAAAGGAGAAATAAGATAAATGGACTCTCAATATTGGGAGACTTTGACATCCTTAAGTTAGTAATCTATACATCAAGAAAGGTGGCAGATATCATTAAAATATAGATTACCTTACATATTTTAGAGATCAATCTCTTATCAGAAATTTGATTTGCAAATATTTTCTTCCATTTTGTAGGTTGTCTTTTCATTCTGTTGATTGTTTCTTTTGCTATGAAGAATCTTTTTAGTTTGATGTAGTCCCACTTGTTTGTATTTGCTTTTGTTGCCTATGCTTTTGGTGTCATATCCAAAAAATATCAGTGCCAAGACCAACGTCATGAAGCATTTCCCCTATGCTTTTTTATAGGGGTTTTATGCTTTCAGTTCTCTTTAATCCATTTCGAGTTGATTTTTTTGTATGGTGTAAGATAAGTATTCAATTTCATTCTTTTGAAGATAGATATCCAGTTTCCACAACACCATTTGTTGAAGAGATGATACTTTCCCCATTATGTATTATTGGCACTCCTGTCAAAGATTAGCTGATTGCAAATGCATGGTTTATGGTTTGGGAGATATTTCATTCCATCGGACTATACATCTGCCTTTATGACAGTGCTGTACTGTTTTGATTGCTGTCGCTTTGTAATATATTTTGAAATCAGGAAATGTGATGCATGCAGCTTTGTTCTTCTTTCTTAAGATTGATTTAGCTAATTGTGGTCTTTTATAGTTCCATATGCATTTTAAAATTATTTTTTTTCCTATTTTTGTGAAAAATGGCATCAAGATGTGGATATGGATCGGATTGAATTTGTAGATCACTTTGGGCAGTGTTTTAACCATATTAAGTCTTCCAACCCATGAACAAGTTGTCTTTCTCTTTTTTTTTTCTTTGTGCCTTCTTTAAATTTCTTTCATCAATGTTTTATATTTAAAATGGACTAATCATCTTAAATAAAATGATTATGATCCCTAATAATAGAGAAAACTGTAGGGTGATGGAGAAGTAAGGAGGTCGATGAGAACTCACTATAATTTCTGCTCAAATTTTTTGTAAACCTAAAACTCCTCTTTCAAAAACTGATTAATTTACAAGTTAAATAAAAATAATCAGCTATTAAGCAATGCAAATATATGGATAAATTTTAACTACATATTGCTACGTGAAAGAACCCAGTTGAAAGGTTACATATTGGATGTTTCCATCTATATGGAATTCTAGAAAAGGTAAAACTATAGAAATCATAAACAGATTATGATTTATCAGTGGTCCAGGGTGGGAAGGATGCTTAAATAAATGAAGCATAAGTGGAGGGTGGTGAAACTACCTTGCATGATAAAGTAATGGTGGGTACACCACACTATTCATTTATCAAAACCTATACAACTTTATAACAGGAAGAGGGAAACTTTATATATACAAATTAAAAATAATTTAGGAATTTGGGGGATCCAAGTATGGAATGAAGAATCTCACCATATTATAAATGTGTGAAGCAACCTCACTGAATGAGGGGCCAGGGAAGTTCTGACCTAATTAGCTATAGAAATGAATTGAGTTTGTAAGACTAAAGGCAAAAAGAATTGCACATAAGGTCACTACTCCAGTTATACATTTGTTTCCCATGAATATATGGATTGATAATTCTGAAGCTACTATGCATGTATACTATTAATAGAACTGAACAATTAAGCAAATGGGAGGCAGATAGTGGGAGTGAGAATTTACAGACAATCAATAAAGGAAGGCTAGAATGACCCACATGGTAATTGATTAGTTGGAGACATCAGTATGAATTAATTTTAGGTTAAAATAGATACTGATGGTTACAAATATAGAAATATTTATAGACTTGTGTATATACATGGGTTAGTGTTCACACACAGATTTTTTTTTGTTGTTCTGTCAACTAAGAGGCCTAGAAGCAATAACACCCTAATAGCAACAAAGACACCGAGCACACAGATCATGGTTTCTATTATCATTCTCAAATAAAAGAAACCAGAGCTTATTGTAGAAATTTCTATTCTAGAACAGGGGCAGGAAATATACAATATGATCCTGCAGCGTCTTGTAGTACCAGAAATTAAAGAAGCGTTCACACACACATGCACACACACAGACACATATTGACAGGAGCCACGTAAAAGAACTCTGAATAAAATAATCTGAGCAGCAAAATAAAATAACATTGTATTACACCCAAAGTATACAGGAAATATCCATGTGTCTGTACTGATGTAGATAAATGATTGAATAAGTAATAAATGGTAAGAAGAGAAAAATTTCCTGTGTAGAAGAATGCTAATAATTTTGTACATACTCTATCCTCAAAGAGGCAGAGCACAACTCCCCACTCCTTAAGTGTGGGCTGCACATAGTGACTCCTTTCCAAAGGAAAGGAGGGAATGGGAAAAAAGGGGGAAAAAGATTAACTTTACCATGGGGAAACCTGACAAACACACCTGAAGTGAGGCTGAGGCCAAGTGGTCAAGGTTAACATCAGCAGTGAGAAATCATGTGGATAAAGTTTGATGAGAATAGCACTTTTCCTCTGCAGTCTTCCTTCTAGAAACATATAACTTCTTTCTAATCATGAGGAAAACATTAGACAAATAAAAATTGAGGGACATTTTACAAAATACCTGACCAGTGATCCTTAAAACTGTCAAGGTCATCAAGAACAAGGGAAGTCTGAGAAACTATTGCAGTAAAGAGGCGCCTAAGGAGACATGATGACTAAAATGTTATGTGGTATTCCGGACATGATCATGGAATAGAAAAGTGACATTAGGTAAAAACTAAGAACATCTGAATAAAGTGTGGACGTTAGTTTAAAAATCATGTATCAGACAATGTCAGCAAGATGGTAAAGTAGGAAATCCCAGACTTCATCCCCCCAAAGCAATATAATTAGACAGCCATTCAAGAGTGAAAATAGCTCTAGGAGAATTCAGGAGTCCAGTTAAGAAGCTGGAGCAATAAAATGGAGGGGGAAAAAACAACACAGAATAGCTATATACAGAGAATAGGAAAAACAGTTCCATGTTGCTAACATCATCCCATCCTCCGGGCTGGCACTGTTCAGCACCAAGAGGCAACTCCCCAGACTACAAGTTTCCCTCATAGGGAAAAGCAGATGAGGATGAATGACCAGTTTCTCCAGCCTTTCTGGACACTGCCAGAAGGATTTGCTTCAGTTTCACTTGACTCAGATCACTGAGGAGACCAGCAAAGCTTAGATGTCTGGAGAGAGCTAGGAACAAAGAAAAGGGACTATCGGTATAAGGCACATGGCCAGCTTTTTAGAGGATTCCCAGCAGCCTTTGCTTCTAAGGACCTCAACAGCCCACATGGCTGTTGAACACTTTCCACACTCCCACAGCTTACACTGGCAAGGACACAGCAGTGTTCACCATCACAGATCACAGCACCCTGGTCCACAGAGAAATCCAGCTGCTTTTTCTATTGTGGAAACCAATAGCCAATACAGCTGCTGAGGGCCTGCCTCCGATTTTTCACCTTTGCAGACTCCAGCTGCTTGACCACCTTTCCTCTTTCCCCTCCCCACCTGTATCACCCCAGCTGAAGCTACTGCAGACGTTCCAGACCTGGGACCCAGTATGGCCACTGTGCTTGCACCCACAAGTGATCCAGACCCCAGCCACTGGCTCTGGCTCTTAACACCACGTGTACACACACAACTGATCCCATAGCCATGAGCCACATACAGCTAGACCTGATCTCTGACGCCAGCCTCAACTGCTGTGCTGTGGCCTGGAGCTGGCTTCTGCAGCCACATGTGTGAATGCTGCCAACACCAGCCACTGCAGCCATGTGCATGCACGTCACTAGCTCCTACCTCCAAGTGTGCAAAAACATTATACCCCGGTCCCTGCTGCTGGCCCTAGTACTTACCAACAGGTGTGTGCCCACAGGCCAGCTCCCATAGCCAAGTGAGTTCACACCAGTAGCTCCAGCTTCCACTGACGCCAGCCTTGGTCCCTCACCACCAGTCCAGGAAATACCACTGAGAACCTTAGCAACCTTCACAGCCACTGCAGATCCCCCATACCTCTTGTTTCAGTGGCCATGAAGTTTCAGATGTCATGGATCCCAGCTCCCTGAGCCAATGAGACACTGTGCTCTCCTGGACTCAGAGCTGCCTCATGACTTTGCACTGAATAAGACTTTCAGCACTATATATAATAGAAGTGGGAAGAGTGGACACCCTTGTCTAGCTCCTAATCTTAGAGGAAAAGCTTTTAGCTTTTCACCATTGAGTATGATGTTTGCCGTGGGCTTGTCAAATACAATCTTTATGTACAACATAGTGACTATAGTTAGTAATAATGTGTTATGCATTTGTTCTATCTTGCAGCTGACCATAAAGAAATTCTCTGACCTACCTTATCTGATCGAAGGTCATAAGACCCTCCATATCCTGGAAAAAGGAATGCTGCACAGAGAGGCCAAGAAGAATCCGAACAAACAGGTCTTGCTTGGTTTTTCTACTCGGTCTACCGGTATCAGATCGTATCTTTTTTATCCAATCATATTTCTGCACAGTTGTTAATCATGCCTATCCAATGAAGTCTCCATAAAAGATCCAAGAAGACAGGGTTCAGAGACCTTATAGATAGCTGAACACCTGGAGGTTCCTGGAGGGTGACGTGCCCAGGGAAGGCATGAAAGCTCTTTCCCTCTCCCTCATACCTCACCCCATGCATCTCTTCATCTGTATCCTTTGTAATATCCTTTATAATAAACCAGTAAACATAAGTAAGTGTTTCCCTGAGTTCTGTGAACTGCTCTACCAAATTAGTTGAATCCAAAGAGGAGTTGTGGAAATCCCAACCTAAAGCTAGTCAATCAGAAATTCCGTAGGCCTGGATTTGTGACTGATATCTGGGGGAGGCGGGTAGCAATCTTGTGTGACTGAGACCTTAACCTGTGGAATCTGACACTGTCTTCAGATACATAGTGTCAGAATTGAATTGGAGGATACCCAGCTGGTGTCCACTGCAGAACTGATTGCTTGCTTGTTGTTGGGAAAAAAAAAAAAAAAAAACCCTCACACATTTAGCCACAGAAGTCTTCTGTGTTGATTGTTGTTGAGTGAAAGAACAGAAGAAGCATTTTGAGTGTGTTTTTTTCCACATAGCATCCAAATTGTAAATAAAGAAGAAAAACTATCTCTGTAGATGGCATGACATTATATATAAAAAACAAAAAATAAATAAAATTATGTGTAGACTCCATGAAAAAAATCTATTAGAATTAATAAACAGATTTAGTAAAATTGCAGGATACAGAATCAACATACAAAAATAAGTTACCATTCTACACATTAACACTAAACTATATGCAAAAGAAATTAAGAAAATGATCCCATTGACAATAGTATCAAAAAATAAAATACTTAGAAATAAATGTAACCAAGGAAGTTAAAGATCTATACACTAAAAACTGCAACAGATTGATGAAAGATGTAAAATGTCCAAGAGGTATATGAAAAGATGTTCTACATCGCTAATCATCAGGGAAGTCTAAATGAAAACCGTAATGAGATATCACCTCGCAGCTGTTAGGGTAGCTATTATCGACAGGTCAAAAGATAACATGTACTGCCAAGGATGAGGAGAAAGGGGAACCCTTGTACACTGTTGAACGAAATGTAAATTAATACAGTCATTACGGAAAACAGTATGAAGTTTCCTCAAATAATTAAGACCACAGCTACCATACAATTCAGTAAACCCACATCTGGGTAAATATACAGATGAAATGAAATTAGTATCTCAAAGAGATATTTGTACTTCAATGCCCATTGGTGATTATTCACAATAGCCAAGATATGGAAACAACCTAAGTGTCTGCTAACAGATGACTGCATAAAGAAAATGTGGTGTGTGTGTGTGTGTGTGTGTGTATTCCATTATATATTTCATTATATATATATATATATGTATGTATGTATGTATATGTCATTGGATATTATTCAGCTTTTAAAAATAAGGAAATTTTTCCATTTGTGATAATATGGATTAACCTGGAGGACATTGTGCTAAGCAAGACACAGAAAGACAAACACTGCCTGATCTCACTAATATGTGTGCTATGATGTGTCCTGAGGCTGCCTCCATACATTGAGTTCCTATCTAATGAACTACAACCTAATTTAATATGTAAACAAATTTCAAACTAATGCAAGCATATATTCTTGTAACAAGTAGCTGAGTCCCAGCCAATCATAGCTGCTAAACTTCAGGCTGCCAACTGATCAGGCCATGCCCAAATTAGGCAAAAGCCCAGCTGTAACCAATCAAGCTGTTTCTGTATATCACTTCCTTTTTCTGTCTATAAATACTGCCTGGCAAGGTGTTGGGTTGAATTCTCTGAACCTCTCCTGGTTCTGAGTGCTGCTTGATTAATGAATTGTTCTTTTTTTTAAATAAACTTTGCAAAATTTAATTTGCTTAAATTTTTTCTTTTAATATATGCTTACCAGGGGCTAGAGGTTGGGAAAAAGAGGAGATGTTGGTCAAGGTTATAAGCTTTTGGTGATAAGATGAATAAGTTCTGGAGGCTTAATGTACAGCATAGTGACTATAGTTAATAATAATCTATTATATACCTGAAATTTGCTACAAAAGTAGATTTCAAATATTCTCATCACACACACATACAAAAGTAAATATGTGAGGTAATGGATATGTTAATTGTCTTGATTGTGGTAATCTTTTCATAACTTATGTGTATACCAAAACCTCACATTGTACACCTTAAATAAGAGCTGTTTTTATTTGTCCATCATGCTTCAGTAAAGCTGGAAAAATGTATCAATATTGGTTAACTTGTGACGAATGTACCATACTAATATAAGATGTTACTAACAGCAGATTCTTGATGTGGGATTTATGGGAACTCTCTGTACTATATTCACAATTTTTCTATAAATCTAAATCTATTATGAAATAAGAAGCTACTTAGCAAATAAAAATAGAAGAGAGACTAAACGGAAATAACAAAGGAAATAAAAATATTGATAATAGTTATGGGTTGTAATAAAAATGTTCATGTGATTTATTTTCTTTGAAAGTAATTATCAACAGCAATTATACTTTGTATAGTATGATATTAAGCCATGAATTAAAAGTGTTTTATTATCAATACTTAAGGAATGAAATAATAAAGCTTAACATTTCAAGCAAGAAAAACTGCTTGAGGTAATGAGGTCAATTACTAATTGTGATTATGTTATTGGCTCTCTGAATTAGAACTTACAGAATGCATTCATGGTTTTAAATTGTAATATGAGGAACCTAGAGAAATTGAGCCATGATTTTTGTCTTGAATAAAAGGCCAACAGTAGCACCATTTATCAAAATGAAGATGATTAGGAGAAAG
The DNA here is from genome assembly GCA_004363605.1 of Indri indri. NCBI lineage: Eukaryota > Metazoa > Chordata > Mammalia > Primates > Indriidae > Indri > Indri indri. Next base: position 18,067 of record RJWJ010016251.1, read on the forward strand.
ACCACATGCACTATAACTTTTCATCCTCACAACTATTTATAAGTTAAGTAACTCACTCTCTTTTGCCACTGGAAGAAAGAGAGGCTAATATAGGTTTAATAATATGTCCAGGTTCTCAGTAGTTAAAAAATAAGTGTTCTGGGATTTGAATTCAAGTCTTTCCAACTCCAAAAACTATAGTTGTAGTGTCTATAGTGGAATTCCAAAGAAACTCCTAACCCTTTAGCCTTCTTCTATTATCCCAATTACCTATTGTATAGAAATCAGCCTCTTTAAACATGCCACCATTAACAGTTCTCCACATAGTCTTGTAGTCTTCAGAGATTTCCTTGAACATTGCATGTCAGGAGGATTTCTCCCATAGTCTTCCTTCTTATTCTTCATGCTTTCACACAATGTATTGTTTTCTGGAGCAAATTTACGTCATTCTCCAACCTTGGTGCCTGGTTTTACTCTCTGTTTTGCCAGTTAAGGATGATTAAAAGGATTCTCTATACTGTTAAATTAGAGAAAAACCAATCTGTGCAGTGAGAGTGAGGAGAACATTATAAATTACTGAAAACAACACCTTTTCTTCTGTCCAGTATTTCCTGATATCCACTATTTCTTTTGAAAACTAAGAGTTCTCTTGATGAAAGCCCAACCACCCTGCCCAATTCTAGACAATATTTTGACTGTAGTTCCAGTGGTCTCATTCCCATGGTTGAGACAAAATGCCTTTGGGAGTACTAGAATTTACTTCCCTGAAAATCAGAAAATATCCACCCCCCAGGAAAAACATAGAATATTTTTTCTTATAATTTCTAAATGAAAGAGTAAGACATAGAAGGATGAAGAAAATGACAAATCAAGTCCTAGGAAGGCAACGTTTTACCTCCTCTCTGTTTCCTCAGTGGCACCTGCCCCAAACATTCACTCCTACACCAATATACCACACACTTCAACTATTCAGCATTTTCCCATGCTCCGAAATGTCTGTCCAAATTTATCCCCTAAGAAAATCTATATGACTCACAAGGCACAGGATAAACACCATTCATTCCGTAATGCACCCTCTGATGGTTCCTCAAGACTCCAAACATTTCCCTCGGGAAGAGGTTTGGAACTCTCTGTTCTTCTGGTCTGCCTCTCCCCCGAGCCAAACCTCTGCACCATTGATCCAGAGCTGGGGACGGGGAACATGGCCTACTTTTCTCGGATTGACACCTTTGCTTCATGAGCAGAGTATGGGGATGGGGCACCAGCCTCTGGTATTCTTGGCTTGCCTCTTCTGGCATAGGACCTCCACCCAATGAATGAGCTGGGGTAATGGAGATTGGGCCTCAGTATTCTCATCCTGCTGAGCCTGGGGTAGAACATATTCCTTAGGATTGGTAGAGGAAGAGATCCCAGATCTTTCAGTCTGCTCTTGACTGTAATAGATTCTCTGCAACTTGAAACCTCTAGAGCTGTGGTCCCCAACCCTCTGGGCCACAGCTGCTACTGGTCCGTGGAATGTTAGGAATCAGGCTGCACAGCAAGAGGTGAGCAAGCTGGTGAAGCGTCATCTGTATTTACAGCCACTCTCCATCACTCACGTCTCTGCCCAAGCTCTGCCTCCTGTCAGATAAGTGGCAGCATTAGAATCTCATAGGAATGTGAACCTCACTGTAAACTGCACAGGCACAGGATCTAGGTTGTGTGCGCTTTGTGAAAATCTAATGCTTGATGGTCTGAGGTGGAGCTGAGGAGGTGATGCTAGTGCTGGGGAACAGCTGCAAATACAGATTATCACTAGCAGAGAGGTTTGACTGCACAATAAATGTAATGTGCTTGAATCATACCAAAACTATCTCCTCTCCCCAGTGGTCCATGGAAAAATTGTCTTCCATGATATCAGTCCTAGGTGCCAAAAAGGTTGGGGACTGCTGCTCTAGAGGATGAGAAATGCTGGTGGTCTGACTTTCCTAGGAGATACCGTAGTCCTCAACTGGAACCTGTGGGGAGAAAGTCTGTGTTCTTGTTTGTACCTCCCACTCCTGAAATAGAGCATCCATCACACTGATCTGAGAGGACATGTATGGAAAGCATGTGAAGAGTTGCACTTGCCCTGGCAATATCCCCTTACCAGAGGAGATGTGAAATTAACTAGCTAACAAAAATGGCAACAAAACTCAAGACCAACCAAATAAATTAAACATTATGACAAGTTGAGAGAAAAAAAGAGATCTTGGAGTAAAGGAGATTTGTATATTTTGATACAATTAAGAACACTTTTTTCCTGCTTTTTTGAACAAGGGGCTCCATATTTTTACTTTGTGCTGGGCCCTACAAATAATGTTGTCATGTGTTTAATACATCAACATTTAACACAACAATGCTTAATATATCGGTGTTTAATATATGCCAGGCATAGTGCTGAGCATCATGTGTTTAATACATAAATATTTAATAACAATCGAATAGACAAAGAATTCTTTCATATGTCATGTCTGGTCTGATGTTTGACAGATGACAAGGAGATGATAAGAGATAAAGTGAGAAGAACGTTCAACTACATAGACGAGGTATGGTGTAGCTGGTCGATCCAGAGGGTAGCCAACTGTTTCTTGGGACTGGAATATAAGGCATAAGCATGGCTAGAGCAGTCCTCAATCATGGGAGAAAGATGAGGGCCTGGGTTAGGATGAGGGGTAATGAGGAAAAAATAGATTAGAGTGACCCTTAGATAGAATGTAGTGGACTTGATGACTGATAGGACATAGAAAATGAGGAAAGAATGACTGCAAATGTTCCAACTTAGGTGTCTGCATGAAGGGGGATGCTGTGAATCAGGGTAGAGGCAGAGGGGATGAGAAGGTCTACAATTAGGGGCAAAAAGGAAGATGAGGACTTTGTTGTATGTATGTTGACTTGGAAGTACCTGTGGGCCACACAGGTGGTGAGATGGCTCACTCTTAATCATACATATATGGCAGTGGGGACCCAGAAACATTGATCTTCCAGTAGACCAGGGGCCAAACGGCCTTGGTACGTGGGCCTGGAACCCTTGCTGCCTTTTATAGCACTGCTTCTATATGCAAACACATTGTGAGCTAAAACAGCTAACTTAGAAATGGGATTTGGGGACACAATACATTTATATATTGGAGCCAACCTATATTTGGATTTTTAGTTGGATATTGGGGTTGACATTGAGAACAATATAAACATGAAGCCCTTCCAAAAATAATTATCATAATAATAAGGAAGCCACACGAGCACAACAGAGGCTTAGAAACTGCCCCTCTACCTAACTTCTCAACTTCTTCCCTCTCTCTTGGATTTATACTCATGTAAAGACAATCTACTTGCTTCATTTTTTAAATTTGTTTGATGTCCATATTCATGGGAAAACAGATGTGTCTTCATATACCTTGTTTGCAGTGGGATTATCCCCTATGCCCTAAAATATTTGAATAATATATTGAGCCAGGCGATCTACAAGGTCACAGACTCATCTTCCACTGCATCATCACCAACACCCTTGCTGCACAACCATGCATGTGCACACACACACACACACACACACACACGCACAACTTATTTCAGACCCACTAGTCTATCTTTGAATCTTTCACTGTGCTAAGGTCCTTCAAACCTCCAAATCTTTGTCCACACTGTTCAACCTGCCGGAATTTATTTTCCTTCCCTGTCTTTATGCTGATTTTTCTGGATAATCCGTACTCTCTCTTCAAGAATCAGCTCATTTGATGTTCCCCCCTCCTCACAAGAATCTTCCCATTCCTCAGGCTGACTCAGAAGAGCCTCTGTTTTAGTCTCATTGAACAGCACTGCAATCACTGATTTTATTCCACATGTTCTCTAAGCTGAGCATCTTGAAAAACAGACGTGTCCAGTGCCTAGCCCTTCATATGTGTTAAATGATGGGTGATTCTGGTGATCCTTAAGAATGAGAGGCCCTGGCTGAAGGATAAGAAAAACCTTCAAAGTGCTCTTGGAAAGAACAGAAAGTCCACAAGAAGAAAAAAGTCAACAAAGAACTAATACATTTGCTTATGTTAATCCACTACATTTATATACCTTTACAGAAAAAAAGGCTTGATCATACAAGTAAAGCATAAGTTGCTGGAATTGACTGGGCCAGACCCAATTTTATTCCCCAGGAATAGACGATTAAATTCCCTTATAAGAAAAGGAAGAGGAAGCCTTATCTGCTGGTTACATTTATTGGTACGTATTTGCAGGGATGTTCTGATGGCTTCTTATTCATCATTTCCTTCTTATGAGCAAGCAATTTTCATCCTAACCAGGCACCAACGGCCTGATAGTTGGCAGCTGAAAATAGATTCACAACTATAAGGACTGAGGAGAAAATGAGCTTTCTCTGTTTCCCCAACATTTGCCACTGTTGGGGGCTGCCGTACCTGGTGTGTAATGATCAGTAAATCAAGCACTGAGTTTTAGGTTCTCATTGCACTCACAAATAAGTCATCTTTTCACAACCACCTGTAGCAAATCAATGACAAAGTAACAGAACCTCACTGTGAAGGCTATGTGAGATTGACAAGGAGAAAAAGAAGATTCACTGGCTGTAGAAGATTATACTCAGAGAAAAGAGAATTGAAAATCTTGGAACATTTGCAAGTGCAGCCTGTATTGCATGGTTTTTTCAGCAGCACTCCTTGAGGACGTTTCCAGTTCCACCCTTTATAACTTGGTCCAACTATCTGTCATGAAGAGGTCCACTTTTTAGTTCATAATACTATGCAAATAACTCAGCATACCGTGTTGCTCACCATTTTGGGATGTCCCCCTTTGGTCAAACAAACTACAATGCTATTTCTATTTTCATTCCCAACATCAAGATTTCTCCCTTATTCTGCTACATTTTCTAGTGATTTTTAAAATTACGTTAGAGTTAATGGATAATGTTTGCAAAAAGAGACCTGTAAATCTCCACCTTTTACTTTATCAGGAAAATGACATTATAGAAGAGAGACCCATTATATAAAGAGAAATTAAAATGAATGTTGTATAAAACATTATATAAAATGGGAGAAAATTTTCTCATGTACCAGGAGAGGCATGATTTTCTCCTTCCTGGAGAACAAGTTAACAAAATTGACCTGAATAGATGAATAGATGGGAAATATTATAAGCAAAATACAGCCATATGTTGTAAAAAAAAAAAAAAATAGGAGAAGGAGAAAATTGTAGGATCCAGCAATTTTAAACCAAGGGATTACGGGTCAATTGTCTCTCAAAGAAAAATAATCAATTTCCAGACAGAAAACTAGGTATTTATACCAAACGAGGTTGTTTTAAACTTTCTCTTTCAAATGGAATAGTATCTGGATGAAAAATATTTTCCAGAAATGCCCCATGGAATAACATTTAAATCCATCCACACATTTTTGTCTTGCTCAACTAACATAGGTCTGGAAGCGGGAACTGGGGGAGACTGTCTTCCAAATCTACTTTGATCTAACAAAATACGTATTATTGACATTCAAAGCATAAACCACGGCTGAGTCATTTGCGCTTTCACTGAAACAAAGGGATTCTAATGGAAACTGACAATCACCGCAGTTGTCCACCTTCCTAGACACAAAGGCAGGTATGGACTCTGTGCCACGGAGTCAGAGTTCTTCTGTGAGACACGAGCTCTACTCAGCCCCTCTGTGATAATGAAACTGTGAGGACAAGAGCTGTCAGAGACTGGCTGAAGAACCTGTGGAAGAAGATGGCTTATAGGAGACAGTGGAGACCACACAGAGAAACAGAGCATGGCAAAGAGCATGCCACTGTTCCCACTGTTTCTGAAGTCAGGCTGTACCCTGCTCACCTTTCACTTGGATACTGGAGTCAGCAATGTTCTCTTTGTGCCAAAATGTGTTCAAGATTGGTTTCTAGTATAGTCCTTAACTAGGATCTTTAAGGGAAAAACATGTGTATTTTATTTATTTTTGTTTGTTTGTTTTGCTTTATTTTTAATCCTCTACTCCTAATAGAGTGTTGGGGTATGGAGCAGAAACTCAAAAACATAAAAAATAATAAAATAAAATTTAAAATGGTCTCAAATACTCACCCCTGTCTTCTCTTTCTTGCATGAGTATTCATGATAGAGTGACACACTAAAAATACTAATAATCTAAGCAAAACAATTATTTCTAAATGGAGATAGAAAATTTAACTTTGCAAGGAAGCTCAGACTTACATCCTGTATTGTTTCAGGGAGTTTTCACACAAGATAAGGGAAATCAACAAGATAGGTTTTAAAGAGGCAGGAGAGGCAATTGGTAAAAAAGGTAAAACAAATCCACGGAGAAAACTGGTATCAGGATATGGCACTGCATTCAAGTTTTGTTTTTGTTTTGTTTTGTGTAATGTATTTTTTCTTAACTTTAGAGGTACCTTTTACTATATGTTCTGTAGTTTTAGAATTGGCTTATAGATTACTGAAAAGATAATCATAGCTACAGGTTGCTGTAGCACAGAGAAACAATTATGGTTTAGACCGATCTCTATTGATTTGATCAACAGAGTTCTTCTGCAAGTGCTCTTATGAGGATATATGAAAGAAATTTGAATACTATTATACTCAGTTGACAATGAGTGAGAAATTAAAAAAATCAAAGGAAATGGTCATAGTTGTAAGTTCAAGGAGAAGAGAGTGAGAAATAGAGAAATAGTGATGAAATATTGCCATTGGAATAGAGGAGAAAAGACTAAGTATAAATACTTTTGTTAAGGCTTACACTAGCATTTAATATTTTTCATTGTGGTAAAAAGAGCATAACAAAATTTAAAATACTATCCACTTTCAAATGTACAGTACGGTAGCATTATCTACGTGCACATTGTTGTGCAACATATCTGTAGAAAGTTTTCATCGTTCAAAACTAGAACTCTATATCCATTGAACAATAACTCCCTGTTACCCCTTCCCCTGAGCCCCTGACAATCACCATTCTACTTTCTGTTTGTAAAAGTTTGACCATTTTAGATACTTCATATAAATGGAATTATGCAGTGTTTGTTTTATTTGTGACTGGCTTATTTCACTTAGCATAATGTCCTCAAGGTTTATCCATGTGATAGTATATGATAGGATTTCCTTCTTTTTTAAGGCTGAATAGCACTCCATTGTATGTACCACATTTTCTTTATCCATTCTCTGAACTAAGATTTAGGGTCAAAATAATGTGGCACAAATATATATGACAGGGTTTATTTCTAGGTTTTCTATTCTGTTCCACTGGTCTATATATATGTCTCTATACCAGTACCACATTGTTTTGATTACTATAGCTTTACAATATACTTTGAAATCAAGAAGTATGAGACCTCCAGTTTCACATCTGCATATCATGTTTATGTAAAACATGAGATTGCATATGAATTTTAGGATTTTTCTCAATTTTGCAAAAAATAATTTTGGGATTTTCATAGGGGTTACATTGAATCTATAGAACACTTTGCATGGTATCATTGTTTTAACAATAGTAAGTCTTCCAATCTGTGAATGTGAGACTTTTTTCTTTTTTACTTAGTTATTATATCTGAGGATTTCTCAAATTTTTATTTTGTGAAAACACTAACCCTTAGTTTTATTGATACTTCTATTGTTTTTCTGTTCTCTATTTCTGTTATTTATGCTCTAATATTTATTATTTTCTTCCACCTGGTAACTTCGAGTTTAGTTTGTTCTTTGTTTCTTGTTCCTTGAGGAATAAAGTCGGGTTATTGAATTAAGATTGTTCTTCTCTTTTTTTTGAGACAGGGTCTGGTTTTTTAGCTGATTTCTTCTCATCTGGGGCAGCTGTCACTTCTTATTTTTGGATCTTCTTTTGTTTAGATGGGCATTTTTTAATTTCCTCCCCTCACTCATAAAGGAGTGTCTATAGCATATGTTGTGTAAGAACCTTTGGCTTTGCTTATGGGTGCTTTGATAGGGTTCTACATTCTGATTAGATGCTTTGGTGTCAGATATCCTTAGTGTGGTGGTTTTCTCAGTTGCTAGTTTTTTGTAGACTGTAGCAGTGGGAGCTATGTGTGTGGGCAGGTTCACTGTCTCTCTTTGATGAGGAAGGATGGAGGTCTTTGAGATCCTTTATCTTTTCCCAGCCCTATGGTCCTCTGAACAGTGTGAATTGTACTGCCATGCCTGGTTCAGTCTCTGAGATAACAGGTGGTGCTTGTGGGTAAGAATCAACCACACCCTATATGATTGAGTCAGTAAATGCTGTAAAGAGCTGTGCAAATTGACATCCTTGTCAGCAGGTGGCATGTACCCGAAGGAAGAAGCTGCAGTGTTGTTTTTGGTACTGGTGTTCACCTCTAGGCTCTCAGGAAAAGCACTCAAATGGCCCAGGTGGTGGGTGGGGTCCTGGAATTTCCAGTGAGTCCTTATTTTCTGCTATAGCAGAGGTGGGTGGGGAAGTGAGGCTGCATGGGGCTGGGTTGAGTGAGCCTTCCTCAGATTGCACAAAATCTTATAAGGTATCTGTTTTAGTGGGGATCAAAGTTCTGCTCCCAGTCTTCTGGGAAAAGTCACCAGGGAGGGGCTGAGGTGGCCCCACCCAGCCAGAAAATCTGCTTGTGTATATGGGAGCTGTCTTGAGATCCGCGATCTGGCTGTTGGGTGTGTGTTTTGCTCTTCTCCCCCTCCCCGATATGTGGTCTCTCTTTGGCATCTGCCAGCAGGCAGGAGCTCAATCTAGCTGAGCTCTCACGCAATGGTGTTGTGGGTTGGGAGCTTTCCTGTCCAGAATCCTGACCCAGGTTGAGTGTGCACCTTTCCTGTGGTGGGAGGGGTGCTCCAAGTGTGGGCTGTGGCTGACACCCACACTGCACTCTTTTTTCAGTTCTGCCTACAAAGGCTCCCTCTCCTTCTGAGGTAAGTTTGCAAATCTTCCCTCCGTGTCCCTGAGCAACACATCTGGGGCTTGCAGGCCTGTCCCTGAGTCCCTGAAGATCAGTCCCTGACAATGCCAGGGAGAAGCCGCCTGGTCTCTGGTTGCCTATGGGCTGCTCGAGCAGGTTTGATACATCTCCATTTGAGGGTATGCCCTGCTCTGATAGAGCAGCTAGTCAAGCAGCACTGGGGAGGGCCGGTGAGCAGGGAGTCTGAGTACTCCTTAATTCTCTGCAGGTCTTTAAGAGAAAAAGTTTGAGCCCCACTCTCTGTGGAAGCCCCAACAAGGGGGAAGCAGCAGCTCCTGAGAAGCCTGCATCAAGCATCTCTCTTGGCAGCCATGGGCAGGGGAGGGGAAAAAGAGGAAAAGAGCCTGAATGGACTAAATCCTGCACTCTGTTTGTCTCTGTTCCTCTCTCTGGAAGGCAGGCCACCCAGATTGTCCAGACTCTAGAGGTGCACAGATCCCCTGAGACCCCTGGCCCCCTATGGCTCTCACAGTCTGGGCTGGAGTTGGGAAATGTTTGTGTGCAACAAGCAAGATGAAAACTGAGGGGCTGAAGCCCCATGGGGACGACAAAGGCACTCTGTGGGTGGAGAAGCAATACGGCACCTGCCATCTCTGCTCAGATCTGTGGTGACAGGAAGTGGCCCAAGGGGGCTGACAGCCTGGTGCTTTGTCTTCAGGAAGTTCCCAGTTCACTGGCAGCAAAAGCTTTTGAACTTGTGAGGATAGAAGGGTTCTCCAGCAGCTTGAGAATCTGCTGAATGCCAAAGATGTGAGGAAGGGAGAAACAAACCATTCCATCTACCCTTTTCACTGAACACCAAACCTCTCAGGGGTGGACCTCTGCCAATATCTTCCCCCTTTGTATTCTGCTCTGCAACTTTTTCCCATGGAATCTCTTGTAGATTCTGGCACTTTTCCCTCAGACTTACAACCAGTCTATGATTGTTCATTTGTTTGTTTTTTCTTTTTCATTTAAATCATTTCCTTCTTTCTGAGATGATCTGGCAGCTGATCTTTCTGGTCAGCCATCTTCAAAATTGAGAAATGGATTTCTCCTAGTTTCTATATTGGATCATAGTCCTGCCACATGAAATAATCCTGGCTGTCCATTAGGAAAACCTTGATAAAAAGTATACTAACAAGCCCTAGATATATTTAGTCAACATAAACCTCCATGCATGCCTAGAGGCAATTTTCCAAACCCAATCAGATGCGAAGATTTATGGCACATTGGCTCCCCAAAGGATAATTTTATGTCAACCCCACAAAACCCAGAAAAACATTATAAGCTGGTTCCATTCACACCATTATCAACAACTAATTCAATATTCCCATGGTACACAATGACTTCGGGGGTTTTATCTCTTCCAAGACTCCAGACTCAATTTTGCTATGTTCTTTAATTAATGCAACCATAGGAAAAATGTCTATCTACTTTTCTTTATTATCTGTCTTGCTGTTGCTTTTCTGTGTTGTTATTGCAGCTTCAGCACTTCCTGCATCATGGGGGAGAAGGGTGAGGGGCAATTGAACAAATATTTTTATTAGATATAACTTTTGCTCTAAGCACTCCATTTATAGTTCCAGTATGCAGAAAATATTCACCTCTTTTCTCATGTTTTATTAAAACCAACTTAAAAAACTAACAGATAATTCTGGGTCAGAATTTTGAAAAATCAGCACTATGTTTCTTGTTTATAATTTATGACTTTCTTGATTATTGCTCACCAAGGACTTAACTGATTCACAAAGTAGTGGCCTGCAAATTACCTTCCCTGCCTGTAGCCAATTCACTTCTAATCCTTTAAATTAAATTGAATCAAGTAATAATCATTGCTAATAGTAAAAAAAATTAAAACCAGTTCCCTAAAGCACAGTTTCTAATGAGCCAAGCATTTATGAGAAAGGAAATTTAAATGTAATGCATAAATGTAAGAGAAAAAAAAATTGACAATGGATCAAAATTTGAATAGAACTTCAGATGTTATTATTCACTATTTCTGAGCAGACTCAGAGTTCATTAAGTCTGGGGGAAAGTAAGATTATGAGGGAAAATAAAGTTGGTCAATTGCTATTAGTGCTTCTTACTCTCTCAGGAAATATTACCATGTTACTCCACTTAAAAAGAAAATGAACAAATGTTTTGCACTGGTCCTTGGAAAACTTTTTCTGTGCATTGAATGTCATTTCATTTGCCCTCAAAAACCTCTGTGAAATACTCTAAGGGTTCATATTATTAGTTTTAATATTAGTTGATAGGACTGTGGCTACATAACTTGTCTGAAGGATAAAGAGAAGCTGTCAAAGCCCCCAGGATGTTCAAGTATTCTGGCTCCCGACTTGACAATACAAAAAATAACATTATTATTGTGGTTATGTTTACATGACATCAAAAATAACAGTTTGGTTCAACAGGAAAAAAGACATACATACATATGGAATTGTGTACTCAAAAAAATATGAACTGACAGATTTTTCATACTTGCATTTTAATCTGGATGCTGTGAACATACAGCTGAAGTACAGCAAAGCCCAAGATAGTAACTTAATTTCAGAGCTGCCAATTTCATAAACACTTATTGTGTTGATATTGCATGCAAATTGTACTTTTTGACACACACTTATTAACAAATCCTGTTTCCTATCACTCATGTCTGTCCTATTCATTGTCATCACAGCCAAACATTTCCTATGTCTAAAATACAGAATATGTGAAGTGCCACTAATTTCTTTAGATGTAATAATTTTAGAGCAATGCATAGAGAGTATTGAATAGCTTCATTTGGTGTCATGGTGACAGTTTTCCTCTCTCTGATTATAAATCTTTAACATAAATCTAAAGTAGAGAGAGTGTGCATGATGTATAATTAGCTCGGGCAACAAAATAAATATCCCTCATTCTATTTCTCTCATCACCTTATTACAGGAGCTTTGAAAAATTATCTATCCCCTCAGCCTCAGTTCCCTCAATTTCAGAAGAAAGGAAAGAGGAAGGGAGTTAGGGAAGGAGGGAGGGAGGGAATGAGGAAAGAAGGAAAGAAAGAAAGAAGGAAGAAAAGAAAGGCAGGAAGACTAGATGGAAAGGGGAGGAAAGAAAGAAAGAAAAGAGAGAGGGAAGAAGAAAACAATAATTAGGAGAAGGATAGCAACCACAAGAGTGCTCTGTGTCGAGAAGTCTGTTTCTCTGTGGTGGAAGCATGTTAATGGCTGAGTCTGCCACTGAGAATTGAGCGGCAGCAGCAGTGTTTAGAAGAATCACCCACTGGTGGCTTGGACAGGCAGACACGACTCAGTGCCCCCAGGACAGAAGAGCAGTAGAGGGAGACCATGGCGCCTTCCCCCAATAATAACCATGAGAATGCTCAGCACTGAGAAGCCTGTTTCTCTGCAGTGGGGATGTGTTCCTGGCTGCACCCACCACCGAGGGTGGAGCTGCCACAGTGGCTTTTCGTGGGATCCCCTGCTGGCAGCCTTGATAGACAGGCAGGACGCCAGTGCCCCCAGGACATGAGAGTTGGGCAGAAAGACCACAGCCCCTCCTGCCCAATAGGAATGATGAGAATGCTCAGTGCTGAGAAGGCTGTTTCTCTAAAGCAGGAGTGCATTCCTGGCCAAGGCTGCCGCTGAGAATGGAGCCGCCTCATCAGTGTTATGCGGGATTGCCCGCAGGTGGCTTGCACAGGCAAGCATGACCCAATACCCCCAGTACATGAGAGTGATGGATTGAGACCATAGCCCATACCACCCCAAGCAGCCACAAGAGTACTTGGTGCTGAGAGGTGTGTTTTACTGTGGAAGGGATGAGTTCCAAGCAGAGGGCAAAACTGAGAGCAGAAATACCACAGTGGCATAACCTGAGAGGTTCATCAAACCTGCAAAACACCCGAAAGGCAACTCAGGACCAGCAACCCTCTCCCTGGCATGGTCAGGGACTGATCTTCATGGACATGAAGACAGGTCCATAAGCCATCCCTAGCACCCTCAGCTATTGATTGAGAGGCAAGATATGAAGGAACCAGTGAAAGAACTCTGGAAATATGAAAAATCAAAGCCAAATGACACCCCCAAAAGAAAACAGTAACTCCTTACCAATGGATACCAACCAAAATGAAAAGATTAAAATGACAGATGAAGAATTTCAAATATGGATTGTAAAAAAAATTAAATGAAACACAGGAGAAAATAGAAACCCAAAACAAAGAAGTCACAAAAAAATGCAGGAAATGAATGAAAACTTCTCTACAGAAATTGAATTATTAAAGAAAAATGAAACAGAACTTCTGGAAATAAAAAATTTATTCAAGGAATTACAAAACACAGTAGAAAGCCTTAAGAATAGGCTAGATTGGGCAGAAGAAAGAATCTCAGAGCTTGAATATAATACCTTTGAGCTAAACAAGTCAGTTGATGAAAAAGAATGGAAAAACAAGAGAAATGAATAAAGCCTAGAAGAAATGTGGGATTACATAATGAAGCCAAACATGAATCACAGGCATTCCTGAAGGTGAAGAAGAAAATATACAAAAGTTGGAAAATCTATTCAAGGGAATAATCGAGGAAAATTTCTCTGACCTTGCTAGAAATCTAGATATCCAGATACAAGAAACCCAAAGGATTCCCAAGAAATTCACTGTGAAGAGGTAATCACAACACATAGTCATCAAAGTGGAAAAAGTAAACCTAAAAGAGGAACTCCTATGAGCAGTAAGGTGACAAAATAAGGTAACTTACAAAGGAAAACATATCAGACTAATTGCAGATTTCCCAACTGAGACATTACAAGCCAGAAGGGATTGGGGCCCCAACGTCAGTCTTCTCAAACAGAGTAATGGCCAGGCAAAAATTTTGTATCCTGCAAAACTAAGTTTCTTATATGAGGAAGAAATAAAGCCCTTCTCAGAAAAGCAAACACTGATGGAATTTGTCAAGACCAAACCTGCCCTGCAAGAAGTACTCAGAACTACATTATACATGGATCAACACGATAAACAACCACCAGTTTAAAATCACCCAAAAGATAAAGATCGGAGCCCAGATACCACAATAGCTCAAGAGGTAAACCATAGCAATAAAGTTCTACTCAACAGGAAGAACAGAAACTCACCCCACTTATCCATTCACTCAATAAATGTGAATGGCTTGAACTTCTCACTCAAGAGACATAGGCTGGCTGAATGGATAAGAAAAATACAATCCAAGTATTTCCTGTCCCCAAGAAACATATTTAACCCACAAGGACTCATTCAAACTCAAGGTGAAGGGATGGAAAACAATATTCCATGCAAATGGAATCCAAAAGAAAGCTGTTGCAGACATTCTCATATCAGATAACATAACTTCAAATCAGCAAAAGTAAGGAAAGACAAAGATGGTCATTATATAATGGTAAAGGGAAAAATTTAACAAAGAGACATAACAATTCCAAATATTTTCACATCTAACACAGGAGTGCCCAGAGGCATAAAGCAAATCCTATTTGAACTAAGCAAAATCATGATAATGATGTTATGATAATAACACCTGACAAAATAGATATAGATGGGACTTAACCCAAAATTGTAAAAGCCATATATGACAAACCCACAGCCAAGTCATACTGAATGGGGAAAAATTGAAAGCATTCCCGCTTAGAACTGGAACCAGACAAGGTTGCCCTATATCACCACTTCTATTCAACATAGTGCTGAAAGTCCTAGCCAAAGCCATCAGACAAGAGAAGGAAATCAAGGGTATCTAAATGGGGAAAGAAGAGGTCAAACTATTGCTTTTTGCTGATGATATGATCTTATATCTAGAAAACCCCAAAGACTCTTCCAAGAGACTCCTGGAATTGATCAGCAAAATAAGCTATGTTTCAGGTTACAAAATCAATGTACACAAATCAGTAGCATTCATATATGCCAACAACAGTCAAGCTGAGACTCGAATCAAAGACTGAATGCCTTTCACAATAGCAACAAAGAAAATAAAACACGTAGGAATATATTTAATTAAGGAGGTGAAAGACTTTAAAGTGAGAACTACGAAACACTGAGGAAGGAAACTGCAGAGGACATAAACAAATGGAAAAATACATCATGCTCATGAATCAGCAGAATCAACATTGTTAAAATGTCTATATTACCCAAAGTGATCTACAGATTCAAAGCAATCCTCATTAAAATACTGACGTCATTTTTCGCAGATCTAGGAAAAATAGTTCTATGCTTTGTATGGAACCAGAAAAAGCTTGATGAGCTAAAGCAACTTTAAGAAATAAGAACAAATCAGGAGGCATCACTTTACCAGACTTCAAGCTATACTACAAGGCTATAGCAACCAAAACAGCATGGTACTGGCACAGAAACAGAGACATAGACCTATGGATTAGAACAGAGAACCCAGATATAAAACCATCTTCATATTGCCATCTGATCTTTAACAAAGCAGACAAAAACATACACTGGAGAAAAGAATCCTTATTCAATTAATGGTGCTGGGAAAATTGGATAGCCACATGTAGAAGACTGAAATAAGATTCACACCTCTCAGCACTCACAAAAATTAATTTGTGTCTTAAACCTAAGACATGAAACTATAAGAATTCTAGAAGAAAATGTTGGGAAAACTCTTCTATATATTGGCCTAGGCAAAGAATTTATGAAGAAGACCCCAAAAACAATCACAGCAACAACAAAAATAAATAAATGGGAACTGATAAAAAAAAAGTTTCTGTATAGTCAAAGATACAATCAGTAGAGCAAATGGACAACCTACAGAATGAGAGAGAATATTCACATGCTATACATCCTATAAAGGGCTGATAAGCAGAATCTATAAATATCTCAAACAAATCAGCAAGAAAAGTTCAAACGAACCCCATAAAAAAGTGGGCAAAAGACATGAACAGAAACTTGTCAAAAGAAGATAGACTAATGGCCAATAAACACATGAAAAATGCTCAATGTCTCTAATCCTCAGGTACAAATCAAAACCCCAATGAGATATCATGTAACTCCAGTGAGAGTAGCTTTTATCAAAAAGTCCCAAAACAACAGATGCTGGCGTGGATGTGGAGAAAAGGGAACACTTATACACCGCTAGTGGGACTGCAAACCATTACAACCTCTGTGGAAAGTAATATGGAGATACCTCAAAAAGCTAAAAGTAGAACTACCATTTGATCCAGCAATCTCATTATTGGACATCTACCCAAAGGAAAAAAAGACATTATATAAAAAAGACATCTGCACTTGAATGTTTATGGCAGCACGATTCACATTGCAAGGATGTGGAATCAACCCAAGTGCCCATCAATACATGAGTGAATTAATAAAATGTGGTATATGTATACCATGGAGTACTATGCAGCCATAAAAATGGTGAACTAATACCTTTTGTAGCAACCAGGATGGAAATAGAGACCATTCTTCTAAATGAAGCATCGCAAGAATGGAAAAGCAAACACCACATGTACTCACTATTAAACTGGAACTAATTGATCAACAGCCATGAGCATACATGCTAGTAAAACTCAATGGAAACCAAGTAAGGTGGGGAGGAGGGGATAAGTATATTTACACTTAACACATACAATGCACACTACCTTGGTGACGGTCACACTTATAACTTTGATTCAAACTGCACAAAAGCAAATCAGGTAATCAAAACATTTGTATGACCATAATATTCTGAAATAAAAGGAGGAAGAAAGGAAGGAAGGAAAGAAGGGGCACAATTCTGGAAATATGAGTTTTATTACATATGTCTGAAGAACTCATCTCTCATCTTCTGCCTCACTCTACCCTTCTACTTACA
>RJWJ010016252.1:0-34779 GCA_004363605.1 Indri indri
GAGTGGATTAATAAAATGTGGTATATGTATACCATGGAGTACTATTCAGCTTTAAGAAACAATGGTGATATAGCACCTCTTGTATACTCCTGGATAGAGCTGGAATGCATTCTACTAAGTGAAGTGTCCCAAGAATGGAAAAACAAGCACCACATGTACTCACCATCAAATTGGTATTAACTGATCAACACATAAGTGTACATATAAGAATAACATCTATTGGATGTCGGGCAGGGGGGAGGGGGGAGGGGGAGGAGGGGATGGGTATATGCACACAGAAAGAGTGCAATGCACACCATCCAAGAGATGGACACGCTTGAAACTCGGACTTGGGGGGAAGGGGGGGTAAGGGCAACATACGTAACCTAAACATCTGTACCCTCATAATATGCTGAAAAAAAAAATAAGTGTGAGTAAGTATACCAGTCAGGTATGTGGTATGATAGAAAGATGGTTGACTCCAATGCAAGTAAATGCACCACACAATAAACTCATGGATGGTATAATTTTCCATTCTCTGCCCTCTTTTCTCTCCTTCCTCCAATCTTATGATCCCTTTGAAATGTCAGGAGTACAGCTCACACAGGGATGGAAGGCAGCATATTGCTCTCATTTCCAATTCTTTTCTGATGCCTTTATTTGTAAGTACAGAGTTGGGAGGCATATGTTAGGGATATTCAGCCACATGTACAAATAGTAGTGGGGGTCATATCTCCCTGTGGTTAATGTGGTACCATGTGACCCTTTGCAAATGGTAACAGAACCCAGATATAGGGAGACATTGTTTTGCTAAAGAATAACCGTGGGGATGTGAGTTTGTTGGCTTTTTCTACCATTTTTTTGTTTTTGTTTAACAAAAAAATGAGGAGAAGCAAAGTAATAACAGAATATAAAAAGCTAGGCATTATTTAAAAAATTAACAAACATTCATAGAACTTAGAAGCAGTATTCCTTTTATTTAACAAACAGGACTACTTGATGACAGCTACTGTTGTATCTTTTTCACCTTGTAGAAATGATGGTCTAAGGGTTGGGACAAAGGTGGCTGATGTGATTAGGGCTGGTGGTGCCATTAGCCCAAGAGGATTGGAGCTTTGCCAGAGGGGTGGAGGTGAGAGAGTATTGGCTATAAGGTTAATAGAAATCAAAGTTAGCATATCCCTTAAGTAACATCAATATCAGCAGTCCACTGACTTCATCACATGACATTTTTCATTTGAATGTAACAAGCGATTCTGATGAGTGAAGATGGAAATAGAGAGAGACAGACAGAGAGAGATGGAATTGTTTCTCAGTTGCATATCCTGCTGCAGAAACTTGCCTAAGTCACACAGTGGGTAAGGGGGAGACCAGAATTCTCAAACTCAAGTCTGGTATTATCCTACCTCATTGCAGCACTGTAGCATTTGCTGGCAGTCTCTGCCTGTATTCCTGTGGCCCTCTTTGAGGTCACCAGCACAGAAGTTCCTTCACTTTTTGACGACATTTTGTGTCTCTCAACCCTACGGTGTTCTCTGGCTACTGACTGTGTTCAGTGAGAACACAGGGCAGGCCAGAAGTGTTAAAAAGTTAATGCCCCCCAGAGCAATCCTTAGCCACTGAGGTTTAGAAACAGAAAGATTAGCACCCCATTCCCTTGCCTTTCAGCAATTCTGAAGTGTTGTCTGCATAACCTCTCAGAGGGTTCTCATGGGGATAGAGTCCCAGGTGCCCACAGTGTCGTCTCTTACTAACCCACACTTTACTGGTCTCCCTTCCTTTCCTCTCTTGCTCTCCCCACCCCTGTTTGCTCTTGGTGTTTCCTGAGGTCACCTCTCAAATATTACCTTCATTGGAGACCTTGTATTAGGCTCTGCTTTTGGAAAACTCAAACCAAGAGGGCCGCATACTGCTTGGGAGGCCATCCCTTCTGCTGGTTGATGACAGAATTATGCGGTAGTTAGAACAAAAAATTATGACAGATGAGAAAGACATTGGGAACTCTGAAGTCCATGTGTTCCTTTTGTGCAGAGACAGACTGGGGATATTAGGGAAGTGCAGACATTTCCTCCTTTTTAGTACAGTGGCTGTGTGGGGAAAAATATTTTCTCAAGTGTCTACACATGTCTCTAAACCAACAGATCCCAGAATTAGGCCTTCCAGTTGACTGATAATGTGGGAGTAGCTTAGGAGTAGTAAAATAAAGTTTAAACATGACCACGGGCCACGCAAATGCTCCCCCAAACCAACGAGACTGCATTAGAAATGATCTGAAGAAAAATGAGCTTGCTACATCTCATTAGGGAATATACTGCTAGATTTGCATTTTTGTTTAACACTCAAATGCTACCACATTAGAGCTGAGTCATGACTTCAACTTCCTTTAACATATTATTTAATAAAATGAGATTAGGTAAACAAATACCAGGCAGACATTAAGGAGAGTCTGAACATGCTGCCAGTGATCAGCCAGGACTTGCTTATGGAGCTAAGTGCCTGTGAGCATCCAATTTCCTTCCGATTCTTTGAATTTGTTGTTATTATTACATAGAGTCAATTCAAGTGGTATTTCATTAGTTGGGATAAATGTGTATATGTGTAGGGAAGAAAAAATGGTAGAGTAAAAAAATAGACCACAGGTATGTAGATATGACATGAGGGTCTTGCTGATGGTGAAAAACAAAAACAAAAACACTTCTGCTGTGACTCCTAGTTTCCTATCATTATCAGAGAAGAATGTTGCCCGTCTTCAGGGTCATATTTAGTCTTACAAACAGGACTTATCCTCTACTGATGAGATAATAGTTCATTTATATCCAGGATTATAAATGCAGTTTAGAATCATTCTTTGCCTTTAAATTTGCTCCCCTCTTCCAATATTATCACATTCACAGTTAGTTATAAGGGAGATTTATGGTTTTAAAATATCATCTTATTTTCTTCCTGTCTACTAATGAGTTGTATAAAATAAGTATGATTTTCCTAATATTCATTTTGAGGGTCAGAAATATATAATTTAGCCAGGAGCATCAAAGCACTATTAATGCTGCAATTTAGTGACAAAACACCTCTCAGTTTTCAAGTGCCTCTTGCTACATTTCTTCATTTCAGTGGATTTATTGTATTATTTCCTTGGCTGTAATAGTTAGGTCCTAGTGTAATAGGCTTATTTTGATACTTTCTCCACAGTGTAAGTTATTTCAATAACGGCTAACTCTACCTTTGAATCATGCTCAGCAAACAGGAAAACAGTAGGTGTCCCATTTTAGCTTTTCCTTCTCAGCACCTTCAAGGGACCATTTTGTCACTGACAAGTGTGTGTGGTATCTCAATACTGACTTGGATGAGAAATTTCTCCCCCTCCCCGAGGAAAACTGTGGCCCCTGGCTTGATCACCCCAGTTTGTTTTTTTTTTTAAATTTCAAATAACCCCTACCATAAAAGCTTGAACTTCTAAGATGTAAACATCAGTAATGACATGGATCAGAACAAATTGTGAGCAAATATATTTACTCCTCAGGGGGAAGCAGGTGCTTGAAGTGTTGTGGTTTCTCTAACTACTGTTTAAATTAGATTTGGGTATAAGTGGGACATAAACACTGTTTGTTAAAATTCTCACTCGTCTGTAGTCTTCCTAATATCCTACTCTTGGCCCTGCAGATCTCTTAGGATTTTACTGGTATGTGATAACAACTAAAGGTAGAGATACAATAAACTCGATTCAGCCATTCGTCACTGGCAAATAGATGTAGTGTATCCAACACAGGAACATCTTTTCTGGGCTTCCTTGAGGGGTGGGATAGAGAGATGTTAAATGTGTTTCTAAAGAAACATTAAGGGTGATGTTTATGACTACCTGGCTTTATGTGCTTCCAGCTTATGCCCTGGGGAGTTTTAGTGGTAGTAGTGAAGGGCGTATGTTTATCCCAGGGAGGCCAAGTAAATCATCGGCCCCTGTTGCAGTTGGCAGACTCCTAAGGATCATTTATATTTTTATGCATTCAAAATTTACAGAAATAGCAATCCTATAGGCAATAAAACTAGGTATTTAAGGATCCTTGAAATAAATTGGACATCTGTGGAATTTCTTTTTATTGTAAATATGTTAAGAACATGTATAAGAAAGTTTTAACAGGAAAAATTTGAATATTGTGATATGTGTCATTTCTCCATATTCAATTTGTTTTTGAAATCAGTCACTAATTGGAAACAATTACATTCTCAGAACCAATGGTAATACCTTTGCCTGGCCTGGTGGCTCAGAAACATTCTTTAGGGGAACCAAGGATCGTTGGGCTACAGGAAGAGAGCCTTCAACACGAGAATTCACTCTTTGTGGTCAGTGGCAGCCTCGTAACTGGTGGTTCTGCTTCCACCACTGACCCCTGGTCTATTTTCAACACAGCAACCAGAATGATCCTTCTCATGAGGTCAGATGATGTCACTCTTCTTCTTAAAACCTCCAGTGGGCAGCCGATTTCATCTGGAGTAAAAGCCATTAGGCATGTAAGCTGCCTTCCAAGTTATCACAAAGACAGTTTTACCACATGTAGCCGTGGATACAGATCACTTGATCTTCAGCTTTCCAGGTTGAGAGTCCATTTCCCTTCTACCCACAACTCAACTGCAAATCAATGACATGTATTTAAGTTTTTGATAGAATGAAATTCATCTTCTATGTTATATTGTTAGTGTAGCATGAGTTGCGGTAAAAGATAAGCGTAAAATCTCTGTGGCTTAGAATGGTGCAAGTTTACTTTTTGCTGACACAGCCCTTTGAGTCTGTTCCTGGTTGGACAGCCTTTCACATGGTCAGGCAGGAAGCCAGACTCCTTCACTCCTGGAGCTCCTCTCTCACCTAAGTTCTTGTAGTCTCCCCATGTGGCCAGGGACTAGAGGAAAGAAGGAGGGAGGATTATACTGCAAGATGCTCTGCCCAAGATTTTCTGGCCAAAACTCAGTCACCTGGTCACACCTGACCATAAGGAATGCTGTGTGCCTGGGAGGAAGGGGAAATAGGTTTATTGATCAGCTGGTAGGCTCTGGCATATCTGGCATTCTTTCCCTTAGCTATTAGATCACATGGCCTGGTACATTATTTCTCATTTCCCAGTTGTTTAGCTCTTGCTCCTTGGTCATCATGGTTGTACATCATGATATATTCTTCCTGGGAAGGCAGTGGAAGGGAAGGAGCAAGTCTCTTGGATTCGGACACACCTGGGTTTAAATCATAACTGGGGCACTTACCAGCCATGTGCCTTTGAGTTATTTAACCTCTCTGACCATCAGTTTCTTCATCTGTCAAAACAGGTATAAAATACCTGCCTCATGAGATGGCTTAATAGGAAATGTATCAGAGGACAGAACAGTAGAGGTTAAGAGCACGGATCCTGGAGCCAGACTGCTTGGGTTTGAATCCTGGCTGTGTCCCTTATTTGCTAGATGATCTTGGATGAGCTTCAGTTTTCTCATTAGTAAAATGAGGATCATTATATTGCCTACCTCACAGAGTTTTTGGGGGGAATTCAATGAGTTAGTGTATCTAAGGCACTTAGAATAGTGCCAGAAATATAGAGTAAGTGGTATATAAGTGTTAGCTCTAATCCAGAGTTTCTGGTGCATATTATAGGCTTTGGTAAGTGGTATTCTCTCCAGGTTATTGCTTGGTGTGCTTTAAGATGTTGTTCTTTCCAGCAACTCCTGAAGACTGAACACCCCCAAAGATTCCCCCAAAGGGCTCTTCAAGGATAAGATTTCAAGCATCTTAATGGGATGTCAAGGAGCTGTTTGTGTAGAGAGCTGCCAAATGACCACTCACTTTGATTACTTCAGTGTGGGTTCTGGGTCCTGGAGATAATTGCCCAAGAGAGGACATTTACCCAGCACTCTGTGGAGTGATTTTTAAAAATGTGTGATGTGAGGTTAAATAACACATGACTCATTACCCATTTAGGGTGCACAATGGAGAGGGGAGGTTATTCATGTTATTAGGCTCATCTAAGTAGAAGATTACAGTTTGAAAATTGTTTAAAGAGAAATATAATTAGAATAATGGGACAACATAATGGGAAATCAATGCTATTAATGTAACTGCTAATTACTGCATTAGAACATTTACCCAAATCCCTTCCCTTTAAAACTAAAAACATAAAATTAAGTCACCACAGTAGACAATTTATGTAGAGGGACTCAGGGATCTTGGATTACTCTGGGAGATCTTTCTAGAACAATTTGCTGTACCAGACGTCCCTCTTGGTTTCAGGGAGAGAGCTTGAGCAAGGGAGGGCTTATGTTTCCACTGTGTGCATATATGCGTCATTTTATGTCTCTTTGGTTCTCGGCATTGAGTGTCCTAATGCTGTTCGGAGGAGACTTTGTGCTCCTGCCCTTGGAAGTGTTGGCTTGTTGAATGTGGGTCTTTTTGATAATTTCATAAAGTTAGGATTCTGAATGTTATGAGTACCCTCTGGGAAGGTGAGGGTGAAGAGCTTGGGCCAATTTGGGATTGTTTGGGGTGAATTAGACAGTGTGGCATTCCTGGCAGATAGATCAGAGGTCCCACAATAAGTAGAAGGGAATGTGACAACTCAAGTGCCCCAAAGACTGGGGTGAAAGGCTAAGTGTTCAGATTTGAGGTATCCAGGTACTGTAAAAACTCTGGTCTCCTTGATGCCAGTGTGAGTTCAGGTTGGAGCCCAAGGAGTATCATTTGGGGTGCTGAGAGGAGTCTAGAAGTAAGGGGTGGAGCTGGGAACTAGTTGCTGAGGACCCCCAGCAAAACGGTAGAGATGGAGTTTTTTAAAAATTGTGGAAAAATATATATAACACAATGTTTTGCCATTTTAACTATTTTAGGTGTGCAGTTCAGTGGCATTAATTGCATTCACAATGTTGTGCAACCATCATCACTATTTCTAAGCTTTTTCATCGTCACTCCAAATAGGAACTGAGTAACCATTAAGAAATAAGAACTCTCCCTTCTCTCCTCTCTCAGCCCTTGATAACCTGTAGTTTACTTTCTGTTTTTATGAGTTTTTCCCTTTTGGCTATGTAATATAAGCAGAATCATACAATATTTCTCCCTTTCCATCTGGGTTATTTCACTTAGCGTAATGTTTTCAAGGTTCACCCATGATGTAACATTTATTAGGATTTCCTTGATTTTTAAGGCTGAACAATATTCTATTGTATGCATACATATGCCACATTTTGTTTATCTACTCATCTGTCAGTGGACATTTGGGTTGTTTTCACCTTTTGGCTATTGTGAATGATGCTGCAGTGAATATTGGTATGTAAGTATCTGTTTGAATCACTGTTTTCAGTTCCTTTGGGTATATCCTTAGGAGTGGAATTGCTGGGTCATATGGTAATTCTACATTTTGCTTTTGGAGGAATAGCCAGGTTGTTTTCCTGGAGTTTTTCTCGATACCTGTGAAGCAGGTAGCAGGTGTGCAGAGGTAGGGATGAGGATTGACACTAGGAAGCGGAGTGAAGTGGATGAAACTGGACCTCAGGAACATAGCAGCAGCTGCAGTGAGCAGCCTGGCCAGGCACCATGTGAGTATATTAGAGTGCAACGTGATATTTTATGTGCACCTGGAGCACCTCCAGATACCCAGACATGGGACAAAAATCAACAAACCAGAAAAGTATAGAGGCAGAGTCCAGCTCCAGGGGATGAGATATGTCACAGCAACAGCTGACTTAAGGTTATGTCCTGCTTCCAATCCTAAGAGAACTGGGGAATCTGGAGCCAGGTTCCCGTTTAAGAGGTCTGAGGGGCAGACCCAGATAGCTGGACCAGGAGGCTCTGGCCCAGTCCAGCATGTGAACTAAAGTCACTGCAAGCACCTGTATTAAACATGGGGTGGATATTTCCACAGTAGTCAAAATAGGCAGGTTTCATTACTTTCTCTTCCCACCATCCCTGGCAAGGGCAACCCAATGCACAGTCTTTCTTACCCCATCCCCAGAGCACATCTGGCTGGACCGGGAAAGGACACCTGACCCACCAGTTCACTGGCTGGTCAGTGACTTATTATTTTATCCCTGCTTAAGAATTTGAACTAAGAACCATGAAGATTGCTGTTGGTGGGTGGTGGGTATTTGTGCTTAAAGATCATATAACATCAGTGGCAGAATCCATGCTAAGGCAGGCCAAAGGCACAGGCAATCTGAATTTATGGAGAAAAGAAGCTTTGCATAAGTGGAAGAAGCCCTCTGGCAGAGAGGGAAGAGATAGATGTTCAGAGAAACAGATAAAAGTTCTTGTGGGGAGGAGAGGTAGATAGGAAAAGACAGAGTGGGGAGAGAGAATAGAGAATATGGCTTGGTTCCTGACAGTCTAATTTTTACCTAGTTTAAAGTTAGTTTGAATGGGTTTTTGCCCCTTGCAAGCAAAGGACATTTAACTAGAACAGTAACAGATTTGGGGCTGTTTACAAACTCTCAGCCCTGAACGCATTGGCTCACTAGTGAGCTGAGGCTAGCAGGGGCCATGTCACCAGGGCCCTGAACCAGAGAAGCCTGCAAGGACCAAATGATAAGGAAAGAAAAAGAAATTCCAATGGCACACAGACATTGTCCCTAGCCTTCCAACAGCTCTCTGGCTGCACAGAGATGATTGACTGATGGTGGGAGCTCATATGCCCAATGGCTCCATATCAGCTTCCCTATGATCTTCACTTCTCTGCTTGTAGGACCTGCAGTGAATCATGCAGGAGCCAGCTATGGAATTTCCTTCTTAGGGAAGGAGAAGAGGGGTTGAGACCTTTACCAGGAAAACCAAGTAAAAGCCAAAACAAAGTTATCTATTTAGTTAAACATGGAGTCAAAATGCTACATCCTTAAACACATAAAAAAAAGTGCTATATTTTGTTGAAGGCAGTAAGAACCAGGCAGTTAGCCTGGCTGCCTGGTTTCAAATGCTGGCTCCACCACTTTTTATCTGTGTGCCCTGGGGCATGTTAATTAGACTCATTATACTGTGTTTCCTCATCTGTAGAGTGAGTTAAATAATAGTAGTCCACATCATAAAATATTTGTGTAGACTAAATGAGTTAATACATATAAAGTACTTGGATTAATGTTTTTCTTATATGGGAAGCAACACTCAAGTATTACCTATAATTATGACTTGCCAGGCAATCCATGTACACTGCCCAATACTCTACAGTTCTCACACAAGCAGATATTACCTACTTTAGAGATACAGATACTATTCTACTTTACAAATGGGGAAACTGAGGCTCAGGGCAGTTAAGCAGCTTGTCCAAGGTCACAATAATTAGTAAGTTATTGTGCTGTGCCAGGATTAAAACCCATGTGTCTATTTCTAAAACCCATCTTTCTTTCTTTCTTTCCTTTTCTTTTTTTCTTTTTTCTTCTTTCAGTATTATAGGAGTACAAACACTTTGGTTACATAAATTGCCTTTGCACTGCCCAAGTCAGAGCTACAAGCATGCCCATCCCCCAGGCAGTGTGCACCACATCCTACAGGTGTGAATTTACCCAAGCTCCCCATCCCCCTTCCACCTGCCCAACACCTTATGAATGTTACTTCCCATATATGCACATAAATGTTGATCAGTTAGTACCAATTTAATGGTAAGTACACGTGGTGTTCATTTTTCCCTTCTTGTGATACTTCACTTAGAAGAATGTGCTTCAGCTCCATCCAGGATAACACAATAGGTATTTCAGCATTTTTTAGGGCTGAGCAGTACTCCATGGTGTACATTTACCACATTTTATCAATCCACTCATGTATTGATGGGCACTTGGGTGGTTTCCACGTCTTTGCAATTGTGAATTGTGCTGCTATAAACATTCGAGTGTCTTTTTCACAGAATGTCTTTTTTTCCCCCCCTTTGTAAAACTCATCATTCAATAGCTGCATCTCTAGGATTATATTCAGGTATTAACTAAAGACAGGGGAAGGAGGGAGCTAAGGCTTGTGGAGAGCCTACTATTGACCAAGCACTTGGTTCTCTTGCTATCATTGACCGTAGCCAGCAAAAACATGAACCAATGCCAACATCAGCTTCTTCTGGGCACTGCCAGAGGTGAGGCATGAGAGGCTGTACAGGTGGTGTCTGTGTTGCTGTGTCTGAGGTCCCCTACCCCATCTCCACATACCACATGGGTGGTATCACCTGCTCTCACTGATTTCCTCTTCCTTCCACATTAGGGACTTTTGTGTGAGAGTATTGAATGCTCTGCTTGTCTTCCAGGTACATGACCAAAGAGATAAGCTACTATCGTGCTCAGGTGGGGTCCTTGCTTAGTGAAAAAATAACTGGACCACAAAAAATCTTAGCCAGCCCCAGAGTGGCAGCCTCAGAATGACAAGGACTCTTCTTGTGTCTTGCAAGGGGAAACCGGAACTTAGTTTTATTGTCCAGCACCAGAGTTTAAGAAGGTAACTGAGATAATCTAGGGTCACTTTCTCTCCTTTTCTCACCTACCTGCAGAAGTGTCAATTCCTCTAGATCACTAATTCTTAAAATGTGTTTTTTTTTTTTTTTTTTTTTTTTTTTTTTTTTTTTTTTACCAGCAGCATCAGTAATACCTGGGAACTGCTTTAGACCAGTGGTTCTCAAACTTGAATTTGTATCAGAATCACCTGGAAGACTTGTTAAGTTACAGATTGTTGGGCCCCCACCCCTATAGTTGATAATTTAGTAGGCCTGGGGTAGACCCCAGGATTAGCATTCCTAACCTGTTCTCAGGTTTGGTCTGTGGACCTGCATTTGACCTCACCTGGGCGCTCCTTACAACTGCAGCATCTCAGGGCCTGCCCGGGAAGCACTTGCTTGTGCTACTCTAACTTAAAGGTGCTTGTGCATATTACCTGGGCATCTAGTTAATATGCATATTCTGAGTGGACTGGTCTGAGAGTTGGCATTTTTTACACACTCCCAGGTGAGCCGAGCCTGCTGGTCCCTGGAACCACAATTTGAAGAGTGAGTTTCAAATCTGCGTTTTGGAATCACCTGAGGAACTTTTCAAATATACAAATGCCTGCACCCCACTGCAGAGGTTCTGATTTAACTGGTCTGGGGTGGGTCCTGGGATCTACTGTTTTAATGAAGTTGCTCAAAACATTCTAACACTGCAGCCAGAATTGAGAACTTATACTGTGGTTTTGTACGTCCTCATCCCTCTTGCATGTGGGTCCCCTGCCCTCCTTCCTGCTTTCTTTCCAAACTTTTCTGCTTCAAATTGAGTCAGACTCCCAACTGATTGATCTCTCTAGATCCTGTTTATCATTCAGATTGTCTCCAGATGAATCTTTCTAAAGCCTGTTCTGAATGGACTGCTTTGTTGCAAAAACCTTCGGTGACTTCCTGTGCACTCCAGAAGTCAAAAAGACCTTCTACTTATGCTTTATTCTCTTTGGGGTAGCTCCAACCTAATTTTCCAGTGACATCTCCCTCTTGACTGAGCCCTGTATGTTAGAAAACCTAAATGAATCTGTATTCTCTGAATACACCATGGGTTTGCCCATCTCTCTGCTTTTGCTTGGATTGATCCTCCAGCTGGTTAGGGTCTTTTCTATGTATCTGTCAGGCAACAACCATCCCTACTTTTGCTTACCCTATGAGAGTCTTCCTTCATCCCTGCAGCTGTTGTAATCCATTTCCCCGTAGTTATTTATTTCTTGTGTTCTTACAGCACTTAAATTTTTTTCCTTGCATTTCTGGAATTTGCATTATTTTCTTACCCTCCTTTCTGGAATGTAAACTCTTTGGGGGCCAGGACCTCTACTCATGTTTGTATCCCCTGCAGGGCCTACTACAGTTCCTGGCACATAGTAGGTGCCCACGAAGATTTGTTAAGTTGTATCAAATTGAGTAATTTGCCTCTGTGTTATTAATTCTATTTTGACCTCTCTGCCATATGCTGACATTTTAATTTTGCTGCCTGACATTTAGTAAATCCATAGAGATTTTATCTAAATAAATGCTTGTCAGAAGGCTTCAAATGTTCTTCATAAACATACAGCATAGTTTTCACGGTGCCTTCAAAAAGTTCACAGTGTTTTAATTGTTCACTCTTTGTACTAGTTTGTTAGCATTTTTGCTTCCTTGTGTCCTGAGACAGTGTGGGATCCAGTAGGAAGTCAGAGGCCATGTTCATTTCACTGTCAAAAACTCATTATGTTTCTAAAAACTTTAGAGTGCAATGGTAATGAGCCATGATTTTGGGAAACTGATCCAGTTCTGATTCCTCATCAGTGTTTGAGTGGGATCTTTGTGGTAGTTCAGTGGGTGATGGGACTTGGGAGGTAATGACGTTTCTTGCAATTAAATCATACCCACAGCAGTCGCTTGCAATCCTGTAGGAACAATTATAAGGAATCCCCTCTCATTTGGCACAATGAGATATGAACATTTTCTAACGGGCTCATTAGTGTAGTTATCATTTTTTTAGCCAAAAATGTCAATGTGTAGGATTTAATTAGTCTGCCCTAGGATTATGAGATAACTTCCCAGTTTAGTCAGTCTGTCAGCATTTTCAGGATTTGGAAAGAGGCCAGAGACTATCACCTACACACTTGCATAAACTTTTAAGCACTTCTAGAAAAATTACTATGCAGAGTAAGTAAAGTTTCCAGAAATAAAATCCTGAGTTAGATGGGTGGAGGAATAGTGACAAAAGGAATATGTAGTTAGTGGAAAGTGGAAAAGAACAGGCCTTGACATCCTGTTGTTCTTCTGCATCTCAGGACTTAGGTGGTTCAGACGTTGTAGTCTCTGATTTAGACTTCTTTGGTTTCTAGTAGTGACACTTGATTCCAGCTGGTTAAGCTCTGTGGGAGTTTATTGGCAGGATATTGAATAAGGCACAGAATTGAAGGAGACTCTTAATAGCTAAGCCATGCAAAGTAGAGGGCAAGAGAACTTTCTGAGAAGTAGGTAATAGAAACTAGTGGGCAGTCTCTTCAGGATTTTGCTGGTGGAATAAATGCATTGTAAATAGTTTCAATTCTTTTGGTTTTCAGGGCAAGTTGGGTCAGCCTGTCTTGAGTCATGAAATGAGGTGAAGAGTGTCCCACTGTAATTCATGTCCACCTGGGACCTCAGAAGGAGACCTTATTTGGAATAAGGATCATTGCAGATGTAATTAAGATGGAGATGAGACCATATTGGTATAGGGAGGGCCTTACATCTGATGAGAATATCCTTCCTCATTAGAGGCAGAAAAGGAGGAGGCACAGGGATACAGAGAAGAAGGTGTTGTGAAATGGAGGCAGATATTGGCATGATTGGTCTACAGGCCACAGAACACCAAGGATCGCCAGCAGCCACCATAAGTTGGAAGGGAGGCAGGGGATGGTTTCTTTCTCAGAGCCTCCAGAAAGAACTAATCCTGCCAACAGCTTGATTTGGGACTTATGTCCTCCTACACTGTGAGAGGATAAACTTTTGTTGTTTCAAGCCACTGTGTTCATGGTAATTTGTTTCAGCACCCCTAGGAAACTAATAGAGGTCATGTGTTCATTTTTGGTCTAGGACAGGTAGGGCACCCTAATTGACAGCCTCACTATAATGGGATGCAATGGAGTAGAGGGACTTCTCAAGAGAAAATACAGTGGTTGTCAACAAAGGAAAGAGCCTGGAAGGTGGACAGGACAGGAACCACAGGAATGTCTACTACATATCACAAACCACAGAAGGGCTTTCGCTGCATTCACATCTCTGGGTTGCTGGGGGACAAGGATAGGAAGTGCACTGTGCCTTGCACCTGCCTCAAGTGATATTAGAAGCCCATCCTCAGATTTTCCAAGTTGCAACTAGTAACATCACAAGTCTTTTGGGGAAAATTGGTGGTGTTGTGGGTGGGAAAAATACCCGAAGGCAATGTATAGGACAAAGCCCTTGTTCATATGGGTCTAGAAGGAAAACTCTGAAATGAAAGAAAATTTACTATTGTAAATTGTTCATGTACTAACTAAAAGCAGCTTGTAATCATGATCGCAACCTCATACCTGACTTGAGACATCATGACAAATGTAGGTTGAACATCATCAAAAGAACAAGTTCTAGCCCACGAGTAGAGAAATCATAACAGGTAAAATGAAAATTGTTGATCCCATTTGAGTGGTTCTGTGTTCCATTTCCCTTAAGTTACTAGGCGTTTGTTGGCCAGAGAGGTATATTTGTATTCATTTCCATTGCAACTCCAACAAGAACAAGAACAACAACAGCAGCAGCTAATATTTATTGAGCCAATAACCATGTTAAATGTGTTACCCACACATCATCTTATTTAATCCTTAAACAACTCAATATTGTTGTTATTATTAGTGGCTCTGATTTTTGGGAGTGGAAATGGAGGTTTCGACAGGTTAAATAATTTGCTAGAGTCACATAACTCGTAAGTGGTGGTGCCAGGATTTGAACCCTGAGTCCTGATCTCAGAATACAAATTCTTGACTAATTGTTTAGCTAGTATGTGTACCTTTATTGTGAATATATATATATCATTTCATTAAATAATTATAATTTTTTTTGGTTATTGTTACAATGTTTGCTTCCAAAGCCCAGAAGCCTTGCTCATGTCGCATATTCCTTGAAAACTTTCAAATGCCAGTGGAGTGACCAGAACTTTCTTTGTGCCATGAAGTATACTGTCTGCTAAGCTTCTCTCTCTCCTACTGGGGAATATGTATAACACGAACTGGTTTAGCTAGACTGAAAATCAATCACCAAGGCCACTGAAGATGCTAAAAAAAAAAAAAAAATCAAAAGCAGTTAGCATACAAATGAAAGTGATTCCCTATAACTCTATGTGGGACAAATTTCCTGAACCACACCAATAAATCAAGGCTGTTGACGCTCAGTTATAAAGGAAGATAGATTGAACAATTTTCCTGTTACAAACAAGCTGTTTTGTATAATACTAGGTATCAGCCAGTTATTCAGGTCTAATTTAGGAATGTGCAAGTAAACATGGCCAAATATATTTAAATACACTAGCATTAAAAGTTGCCAAGTAGTGCTCTGTATCAACACAACAAAATTATTTCTGGATTCTTTAAAGTGCTTTTTGCATAACCGTAATTAGAAATTCTTTGCTACAAAATCATAGACTTTAAGAACACTCCCATCTTTTTTTCCTCAGTTCTCTGAGGTTGCATTTTTTGTTGTTGTTTGTGGAAGACTTTTTGAATTCCTAGGTCCCAATGTTGGAGTCTGCCCTCCCAGTCATGTTGAGTGATTTCCTTGCTGGGATTTTCAAGGTATAGATGAAGTTAGACAGATAAAGCTGCTTGCAGCTGCCATTATCCCAAGAGGTTGGCTGACTGCAAGGCCTAGGAACTCTGTCAGGTGCTCAAATAATTTCTATCAGGACTTCAGGGCTGTAAATGAATAGAAAAGATGCTTTATTTTGACTGGCTGTAGGTTGTTTCTTCTAACTCAGAGTTGGACCAAGACACACGAGCGTTCTGGGAAGGCTATTGATGGCCAGGAGAATTTGGGGGCATAGATTTACACATAATGTCAAATATTTGTTCGACATTTATTTAGAACTGTGGGGACTTTGGAAATGGAGGACCGCTGGCGACAGCTGTGATCCTCTCCTCTAAGAGATCTCTTGTCACCTTCCAAGAGCTCTAACACTGTCTCCAAACATGCTTGCCACACTATGTGGGGTGGCATCATGAGTTAGATTTAAGAGCAGGGGCTCCGGAATCCTACTCCCTGGCTTCACATGTCCCGGCTTTTTCATGCACTGGCTTGTGACCTTGGGCAAATTACTTAGTTACTGCTGTAGGGGAGGCAAAACTTTACCTTCATCCTCTTAGGGTCTTTGACTGGGCTTGAGAATTAAATTGATATAAAATAGATTAACAGGAGAAAAGCATACAGATTTTTATGTGTATAAGGGAGACTTCATAAGAAGATGAAGACCCAAAGAAATGGCAAGACCCAAATGCTTATGTAGTAGGTTGAACAAATAGTGGCAATTGTGGAAAAGTAACTGAAATATATGAGTAGGCTAAAGAAAGATAAGAATTATTTTAACAAGTTCTGTTTGTGCAGACTTTTCTCAGCCTCTCCTTCCCACAGCTGGTGACAAGAATGCTTCTCTTCTCCTGGTACTTTGAGGACAGTGTAACCTATGTATCTGCTGTTTTTCAAGTCCCTCTAGCTTAAAGTAATCCTTATGCTAAAGTGGCATATTTTTGGGGTGATGTATTCTGCCACCCTTCGCTGTGTATCTCAGTCATGTCATCATTAATATGCACATAATAATAGTACTTATAGGATTGTTTTGAAGTTTAAGTGGGATAATCCATATAGAGCCATTAAGATGGTTCCTGGCACATGGGGATCCTACAAAAAGTGTTAACTATTATTTTGAGCCAAACAAAAGTCCTGGAATCAGTGAACATTTGTTGGTTTTACCTGCCCAGCATAATTCCCCTTCTTACAGATTTGCATCTTGTTTTTCTTTGGAAAATCACCTTTGCCCAGGCTCTGTCTATGTGGTTTTGCTGCAATAGGAGAGTAGAAGACAGGACTGAGACTGGATGCAAGAGCTTGCAGGGTAGGTGCAGGTGTTAAAGTCTAACTAGGGAGCAATTGGGTTCCCTCCCTCCATAGTTGCTCTCTTTCGAGTATTTACTTTTGCCAGGGCTAGGGCCAAGTAATTCATGTGCATTATATCACATAATCCTCACAATGAAACAATGAAGGTATGCGCCATTAGTTTACACATTTTTCAGATAAAGAAATTAAAGCAAATAATTGGCAGAGTCAAGATTCAAACCCAGTTCTGTTTGATTCCAAAGACTTTGCTTGTAAGGGCGCTGTTGCTCTGCTCATCCTGTGCCTTGGCAAGAACATTCAATCTGAAGTTGGGAACTCGGGGTTCCATTTCCCCATCTGCCCCTAATCATCTGGGTGACCTTAGGCAAGTCGATTTACCAAATGGGCCTTTATTTCTCTGACAAATGAGGGATGGGATTAAATGACTCCTGAGGTCTCTTGGGGCCCAAGGATTTTATGATTCTAGGTATTTGGCCTTGAGGTCAAGAGTTCAATTTCTCTTCAATGTCTAAAGGTCTAAATCTTCCCTTTGGGGCAATGCGTTTTATCACGAACATCAGTCACCAAGGCTCCCAGATGCAAATCAGTAATAAAGGAGAGGGGGTGGTGTGCGGGAGTGATGAAGTAGAAGAATTTCCTTCTAGATATTTAGAAAATGGTGAAATTTGCATTGAAAGTATATTATTAGTAGTAGAAAATAATGATTAATGCCATTTCATGTTTCTTTCACAAGTCATGGGAGATAATGAACGATGATAACACTATGCATGATTGCTGATCCTTGTGACATTCAAAACAGATTCAAAATTCCTATTCCATATACAGGACTCAGTTAGGGCACTATATTAAATTCAAACTTAGGGATCAGATTTACAATTCAAATGCATATCTTTTTGCATATCTATTTTGACACAGCATTACAAATTACTGTAATATGAATTAAAGATGGACTGTTGCACAATGGGGGAAACATAAAAAGAAATACTATTTAAATTTAAATCCCTTTCTTCCTTTTTCAGTTTTTCCCCCATATTTTCCCCTCAATATATCTGCTAATTATCAAAAGTATTGCTGTTTCAACAGTGATTTGTTCATTCACATCTTATTATTTTCTGCTGGTAGCAACTGCCAAGAATCCATGTTGATATCTGGAATCACAGTTATTTTATTATGATGTTTTTAAGAGAAAGAATTTTATAAATACTTTGTCCTGTCTGCATTTTAGTATTTACCTAATGGACATGGTATGGAGGGGGTAGATGTCAAAAGAGGACAGAGTGGCAAATGTGCTTCTAAGTATATCACAATAGAGCCAGTGAAATGTGCAAAATGACAAATTAAATTTAATGTTCAGGTGCATTGCCAATTTGTTTAGGGGTAAAAAGCGGCACCCTTTGCTAACCTGATAAGAATTAATCAGATTTTAATTACTCCATGTGCAACCTGGACTGTTTAGCACATCTATGCGAGTAATCACTGGGGCATCTCCATCCAAATGGCTGAAAATTTCCATTTTCTAAACCGTGGTAGTGTTCTCTGTTAATCAGTTTTGGGCCTTCTAATTTTTTTTTGTTGCAACCTCATTTTTTCTATGGCATTAATAATTTCCTTCGGGGTTTTTCTTTTTAAAAGAGGGGAGTAATTTGCTGTTTTATATAAATGAAGGTGATGCTGATCTTATTTGCTCAGGCCCTAAAATTGTTTATCCAGTATTGTGGGATGGAGTTGTGCAAATTCACATATCCTCCCTGCTTCTATCAACCAGGGAAGCTCCCTGAGGTTAAGGGTGCAGTTTGTCACTGCAGAAATGGAGCTTGACATTTTGGCCTCATTAACGTGGTGCTATAACAAAGCGAGTGAACCTCAAACCTAATTTAGCAAAACAACCAAGCCCATAAAAAAGGGCAGGAAAAGAAAATCAGAGGTGCTTTCAGTAAACTTTTATTATTGAACTTAAAAATCTTTCTTAAAATTGCCAGAAGCTTCCCAGCTTTGTGCTGGTACTTAACGAAGTTCCACTCACAAATGCTTACAAAGTTATCACACAAGGCTCAGTAGATACAATGAAATTCAGAATTGCATTCATTTTTGTGCTTCTTCAATTCCTGGAGCTCCTTGTTTTAGCCTTCAATAAAATCAACACTGGACCAATCAATGAAAAATTGCAAGAGAATATGAATCTTTCAAAATCAATAATTCGTACAGTAATTACACAAGCATATTAGGGAAGCATGGTAGTGCATAGTCAAGCAAATCTCAGGCTCTTGAAATCTTTAAAACTCAGCCAGACATGATGAAGTTTTATGTACTTTGCCCCAGTTCAGGATAATCCTAGAGTTCAGTAGAAAGAATATTGTAAGGTTTTCCTCTAATTTATGAAAGTTAAAAAAGAATGAACATGTATAACTCTTTTAAAAGCCAAGTTGTTAGTGAGTAGAAAAGTTTAAATGAATTTTGAAAGAAAAGAGACCCTTTGGTCCTAGATTTAGGGCTCTTTCATGTGTCTGAAATACTAAGTGTATTCTCTTCCCCAACACAGCCCCTGTAGGCAAACCCAGCAGCTACTCATAGCTGCGTTTTGTGATCTGCCACAAGAACTACTCCCCCACCTTCTATCAGCCCTGGTCACTAATCTCATTGTTTTTCCCCAACCCAAGGCCATGGTGTCATGAAAGGATGATTGGAACCATAAATTGGAACCACAAGAATTGGAACTGTGAGACTGGAGTTCTGGTTATGACTGTGTTAGGAAACTTTTATATCTCAGTCTCAGTTCTCATCCCTAAAGTGAAGTGTCTTAGTCTGTGTTGCTGTAACAAAATACCTGAGAATGAGTAATTTATAAAGAACAGAAATTTATTTCTTACAATTCTGGAGGCTGGAAAGTCCAAGATCAAGGCACAGGCAGGTTTGCTGTCTGGTGAGGGCCTCGTTCTCTGCTTCTAAGGTGCTACCTTGAATGCTGTGTCCTTACCTGGCAGAAAGGAGGAAGGGCAAAAAGGGCCAGCGCTAGTTCCCTCCAGCCCTTTTATAAGGCACTAATCCATTCAGGAGGGCAGAGCCCTGTGACTTAATCACTTCCCCCAAAGACTCCATTTCTTAATACTACCACGATGGGGATTAAGTTTCAACATGAATTTTGGAGGGAACACCATCATTCAAACCATAGCCATGGGTGTTGCAGTAATGCTGAGTGTAGAAGGTGAAAGTTCTATGAAAGTGCTTTCAAAACTTTTTACCTTCTATAGTCCCCAAATAGTTTACTGACCTGGAATAGCTTCATCTCTGAGAAGAGGAGTCATAGTGGGTGCCCAAGGACTTTATGGAGGGGTTCAATGAGGGGAGAGCTCAGGAGAACATGCTGGGGGCGCTGCCTCCGTTTATTCTACAAATGTTTTCTGAGCACCTCCCATGTACCAGGCACCGTGTTCCGTGTTGGGGGTGCAATGGTGAGAAAAAGATCAGTGACAGAGCTTATAGTCTAGTAAGTGAGAAAGACTTTGTCATATTACCAAAAATAAAGGTAAAATATAAACCGTGGTAAATATAACAAAGGGGAGGAATATAGTGCTTTGAAGACACATCATGGCGAGTTTAGGTGATGCTGTATTACTGGATCATATTCCTACATTTGCATGTGCTTTGCTATGGAGGAACTTGGTCTACGACACACACATCAGGCCCTTTCTTGTCTTTTAAATTTGAGGGTGATTAATATAAATTTGAATGTTTATGTATTCTGCACAGAATAAAAGTTTCAGATCTCACTGGTTTTGTGCATTTTTATTTTGCCTAAATATCTTTAGATAATTCTTTTAGGTTAGATGGCATGATAATACTCAAGTGGAAAGTTTTAAAAAGAGTCATCAAAACTTAGCTTAGTACATAAAAATTTAATGATAAAATAAATGTTATCATTGGAGTGAAGAGGTATGCTCTGTTAGTGCTTTTATAAAGGGAGGCAGTGTCTATAGAGGTCAGAGCCAGGCATTCAGGTCAGATGGAATCTGCTTTGCCAATGACCAGCAAGTGAATTTGGTATTCGCTTCAGGGTTTTTGCAAGATTAAAGTATAATTTTCACAATTCGAGGTGCACTAGGTTCTGCATACCTCCAATTGTACATGAAATTTACAGATATTTATAAATGAGTTTTATTTTGGGAGGGTGGAGAAAATAAGAGAAAAAAATTTTGAAATTTTATTTTTAGGTGGGGAGAGAGAGATCTCAAAGTAAATTCATAGTGGGAAGACTAGAGGGAGTTTGTTCCTCTTCATCTGGCTGAAAATGTGTAGCATAAGAGAGCTTGCATTTCTCACTGCAGTTACCTGGAAGAAGGTAACACTTCAACTTTTAAATGACTTTGTACTTCACAGTGACAGTAGGGTGGTGTCTACATACTGAAAATGGGATGGATGCTACAGAGACTCCAATCATTTGTGTTTGTATAGTAATTTATATTTTACAAAAAGAACCTTTGTTCTAGATCTTTACATACAGAGAGATGACACTGAAGGAAAGTTTTGAAATATCCTGAAGTTATTCTGTTATAACCACCCATAGTTTAATAAAAGCAACATTAGGCATTAAGATAGTAAAGAAAAGTTTAAATAAAACTAATTGAATCTTGGGCTAGAAAGAGAAAGAGGTCCAAAATGTATTCAACTGTAAAACTTGATCTTCTTGTATTTGTAAGTAGATGTTTTTAATCCATTTGGAAAATTCTGGGCTATTATTTCTTCAAAAAGTTTTTGTTGTCTGCACCATTTACTCCTCCTCCTCCTTCTGGGACTCAAATTACATGTATGCTGGGCTGCTTGAAGTTGCCTCACAGAAAACTGGGTCTCTTTCATTTTCCTCTCAATCTCTGCCCTTCAGATTAGATAAATTCCATTGATTTGCCCTTAAATTCACTAACCCTGGCTTCTGCCAGCTCCGATTTCTTCTTTAGCCCATCTAGTGAAATTTCCATTTTAGATACTATACTTTTTATTTCTATAATTACTGTTTAGGGTTTTTTTATAGTTTACATTTTTCTATTAAGATTCTTCATCTTCTCACTCATTACAGCAACCTTTTTCTTAAGTCTTTGAATATACTTCTAACATCTGCTTTCAAGTTATTTGCTAATTCTAACATCTGGGTCATCTTGGGGTCTATTTCTATTGAATACATTTTTTCTTCATTATGAGTCACATTTTCCTACTTAATCACAGTCTGGTAAGTTTTGATTTTATACCAGGCATTAAAGATGATACATTTAGGGAGTCAGGATTATAACATCTTCCTTTAGTAGGTTTTTGTTTTTGTTTTGGCAAGCAGTTAAATTACTGGTTAATTTAATCTTTTTAATCCTGCCAGGTTTGGTTTTGTTCTGTTTTGGTTTTGAACTCAGTTCTGGAGTGTGACCCTTATTCTGTGGTCTGATGCTTAGTCCCAGTGCATGACCTTTCCAAGGTTTGAACTGAGTGCCCAATGTACTCAGCAAAGTATTCCATTGTAGCTGGACCAGCCCAGCATGATCTCTGTTGTCTCCATCTGAAAGTATCCTTAGAAATCTCTTTAAAAATATCTCCTTAAAAAATCATGGCTCAGCTCATAAGCCTCTTCTAGGCCTCCTGAACTTTTATTGTACACAACCTAGACCTTGACCAAGACCCACAATGAATCTCCCTCTTACTTCTGAGTCTCACTTTATCTGTGCAGTACTCTCTTTCCAGTACCCTGCTCCAGTCACTTTGGCCACCTGGAACTCTAGTCATCACCTCCTCAGCTCAATGAGACTGCCAGTCATCTCCACTTTATGTGGTTCCTTCTGTCAAAGAAATTGCCCTGTACTATGTGCTGTCCAATGTCTTAAACAGTTCATGTATAATGTTTTGTCCAGTTTTAGAGTTATCTTTAGCAAGAGGCAAATACGATACTAGTTCTACTTTAATGGCTGGAAGCAGAAGTCTATCTAGATTCTCTTGCTTTAAATTGTACACAAATTATGTATTACTGACAGTTTTCATATACTGAGACTTTGTCTAATGTCACTACTAGGAACCTGCCTGACCAAAAAGTGATATTTTTTTTTTTCAAAAGTGGTTTTGATTTGAAAAATAAATGCTCAGAAGAAGTGTTGATTTCAAAGTGTAATGGTTGCCTACTGTAGAATGAACATCTAAGAACAGAGAGAAGAGCACCAGACAGCATTTCTACTCTACAGGATTTTCAGGCATAATTGGCAAATTAACAAACCCCTCTAAGGTTTTAAATTAAATTCCCCAAATTTAAACAATGACTTCACACATGTAGCGACACCTTTGGAATTCCATGTAATATAAACTTTTATTTAAAAAGTAAACACTGAATAGTGAAAGAGGAGAAAACTCTCTCTCTCCCCCTACCACCTATCATCTACCATCTACCTACCACCTACCTCTCTCTTCCTGCCTCTCCCTGTAACATTTATTGAGCCATTGCTGTATGTTAAATACTTTGCATATCATATCATATTTAATCTTCACAAAAAACCTACGAGATTAAGTAACTTTTCTGAGATCACCTAGCAGTAATTTGGTTAAACCAAGGATCAAATCCAGACAGTCAGGCTCCATGATACTACTGCTGGAACTGATCCAAGTAATAGGGAGGAGGTGGATGTTTATAGGGGAAGGTAGTGAATTCTGAAAAAAATTTCACAGTTTTGCACACTAAAGCCTATACAGAGTGCCCCTGGGACAAGTTGTGTTTTTTGGGTCTGTGAGTAGGGGCACCCCCAACAGAAACTGCTAAATGTATTCTCATGTTGTACAAAAATGACTTAAAATTATGTATACGTGAGGAGGACCCTGTTCGAGAAGGGAAGGTTGCCCCATTACAGTTTATTGTTTGCTTGAGGTTATAATATCCCCTCTCCTAATACGTCTTGCCTCCCAGGAGAATCTTTCATGAAGTAATATGTCGTAAGAATGTACTAGCTCAAATACAAACATCTGTTCTTAAAAATCATGGCTCCTTTCTTATTTCTGTTCTCTTCCCTAGTTCCACAGTCATATATCTTGGTTCAATATTATAATCTATAATATCATTTACTTCTATGCAAAACAAATAAGCAATGCAATGTAACACACATATGCCAAAAAAAATCCCATTGTACATTATTTTTTTCCCCATCAAATGAGTCAATAAAGATTGGAACATTAATTTACTTAGGAAGTTTTATGCCAGTATTTTTCTGAAAAAAGGACCAATTCTTGGTCACTGGTGCATACCATAGCAAAAAAATTCCCATCGCCCATGTCATATGGCTGAATGGTACCTAAGTATATTGGGTTCATTTTTAAGGAGTCTCTCATACTTTTAGATTCTGTTTTTGCTTTGTGTTTTTCAGATTGTTCATGTGCTTTGGTATTTCTAAATCTCAATGGTAGAAAGAAAACAATGTTAGATGATGCCAGAAAAGCAAGCCAAGGAAATCACAAATGAAGATGAAAACAAGAATCACACATAGGAATAATATAAAGATAGAAATTACTCATTGCTGTTTTATATCCACAAACAAAGGGCATTTCTTGGAACAATTTGCTCTTTACTAAATAATGGACGGTTTATAAAACTGTAAACTGTATGATATATCTTTTTCCTTAAATTAATGGAACTGTCTTTGGGAGGAAGTTGGAGGTTGAGATCTTGTCAACTGGAGCCCTGTTGATTTACTTAGGTAAACCTAACAAAAGTCACCTAAGTTACTTGATTGGCTCTCGGAAACTCCATCAACCTGCTTTCCATTGAGAGTCAAGGATATGATCTGATGCTGAAGCAACTTTAAAAAAATTTTCCCATTGGAGACTTTAAGCATCAGAGGCTAGTTTTTATCCTGCCAAATGAA
Organism: Indri indri; assembly: GCA_004363605.1. Lineage (NCBI taxonomy): Eukaryota > Metazoa > Chordata > Mammalia > Primates > Indriidae > Indri > Indri indri. The sequence continues at coordinate 24,419 of RJWJ010016252.1, forward strand.
CCTCTTATAGGGCTGGAACCATGTTTTCTATTGGTTTTCTTATCTCCCCACAGGTTTCAGAATCAGCTGCTGTAACCAATCGGTACTTAATAAATATCTGTCTCTTGACTGACTTTTAGACTTAGAAATATAGATTATCATGAGCTCAACAAGGGAGTATGCCCAATGGCAGAAAAAGCTCAACAAAGAAAGAGTTTTTCCTCCTTCATTTTGCTGTCTTTAATTTTTTGGTAAGTTCTTTATTTCAGAAGAAACTTCTAACTTTGATTTAGTTTAATGTGTACTCTGGAAAAATATTTTATAAGTATGATAAAAGTAAGGACTTCAGATAGTAAATTCTATCAGTCATTTCCTTTTAAATAATTTTCTACTTGTCCTTGGCCTGTGAAGATACCTGAATGCATTTAGATGCTAGCCAAATTCATTTTATCTTGGTGGGTGAGATGCTTCTTAGATATATATCTTTATAAATAAGACAGACATCTCTTATATTGAGAGGATTTGTCTCTATTAAAAACTAAACTCTGCAAAGAAGCTTCTCATATTTTCAGTGGGATTTAAATGTTCGTCTGCATATGTATTTTTAATATTCTTTTGGAGACCTTGATGTAGTAGGGCAAGGGGAATTTTTTTTTTCTTTCAAGGAACATTTAATCACAGAAGAAATACCAACTGAGGGAAATATCATTAAAAGCCAACTCAGTATTATACTCATTAACTTCACAAAGACTGAAAAACATAAAACTATTAATAATTACAAGAATAAAAATACCCACTTTAGGGGGGTGAGGGGGGGCAAGGGCAACATACGTAACCTAAACATCTGTACCCCCATAATATGCTGAAATAAAAAAAATACCCACTTTACATTAGCAGTAAAGAGAGAGAAACAAGGGGAGGAGGGAATGAAGGCTTTGGATCTTGCTCACTGTTTCTCAAAAATTTCTATCCAAGTAGCTTGAATATAAGACAAAGCGAGTGGTAGTAGCTCTTAAGCTACTAAATTCCTAAATTGAATTTTGCATTGTGGTCTAAATTGGAAAATAATATTCTTCATTAATTAAATAACACAGTTTTAATCCCCAAGTGTTCTAATACAATTGATGTTGCAGGGTAGTGAACTGTGTTTAACCTCTGAATTTGCGTATTTGCTGGCATTACTACTTCTATCCCTGTAGAAAAATAATACTTGAGTTTGAAAAACAGAATGCTGTAGTATCTTATATAAATATTATTGCAGTGAATTTTAATTATTTGTTTTCAAATTGTCTTTTCCATCATACTCTGAGTTCCTTGAGGTCAGGGACTAGACGTAATTTTTCTCTGCATTATCAGAGGCTAATTTAGTGCCTAGCAAACAGTAGCATTTGTATTTGTTTGCTAAATGGAATTTAAATTAGTGTATATCTTACACTTGGACTGTGAAAGGATCACTCAGATTGGGGACATCTTTGAGGAAAATGACTTTGGTGATAATTGTTCAACAGTCCATCTCATTCAGTTTATAAGATGTGCTAAGGTTTAAATGGAAGCAAGACTGAACAGTTGCTTTACTGAATATGTTCTCTTGGAGCAATTCTCCAAGGTATGGTATGCAACGATCTGTAGGGCCATGGGGGCCATGACATGATCAAAAGAGCCCTGTCTTCTCTTCAGTTTTTATTGAAAATGACACACAATTCCCTAGACTTCATTTAAAAAATATTCCAAAGGCGTATGAGCCCGCTAGAGTGGCCACAACAAAATACCATAGATGGGGTGGCTTAAACAACAGAAATTAATTTCTCAAAGTTCTGGAGGCTGGAAGTCTAAGATCAAGGTGCTGGCAGGTTTGGGTTTCTCCTGTGTCCTTTCTCCTGTGTTGCAGAGGCTATCTGAATCCTCTCTTGGGCTTTCCTATGTGCATCCCTGATGTCTCTTTCTCTTCTTATAAGAACACCAGTCCTTTTGGATTAGGGCACCACCCTTATGACCTCATTTAAGCTTAATCACATCCATAAAGGCCCCATCTCCATATATAGTTACATTGGAGGGTAGGCCTTCAACATACGAATCCAGTCCATAACAAAGGGTTACTTAGAGTTACGCATAAGCTACGGATTGAGTTGTTAAAGGTTATCACGTTATGTGAGTTCCTACGAGTCTGGTTTGCCTCCTATAAGCCTGGCAGCATGTATATCTGTGTTCCTGTGCCATCTGGGTTTTTGCCAGCACAGCTTCAGTTCCCTTCTTTTTGGTGACACCATCAATCACAGTGTCCTGTCTTCCACTGGCCATGGGGTAAGCATGTGACCTGAGCTAGGCTGGTGTGATATTGTGATATAATAAGAAACATATATTTCTTTGCTCCTGGGTCCTGGAACAAGGGTTTCTAAAACCCTTGGAATTTCCTGAGTGATAGGAGTGAAAGGAATATCTTTTGTTATTCATAATGAAACCCTTTCAACCATACTTGAGTTTATGCTAATGAGGTGACTCTTGGTGGGCCCCTAGGTAGCTTCAGGTTGGGGTTGGTTGCCAGAAGGACCAACCATATGATTAAAGGTAGGACTTTCAGCCCCACGCCCTGCTCTCTGAGGAGGTGGGGGCTGGAGATTAACTGAATCACCAATGGCCAGTGATTGGGTCAATCACACCTGCATAATGAAACCTCCATAGAACCCTCAAAATGACAGGGTTTGGGGAACTTCTGGGATGATGACCACATCCAAGTGCTGGGAGGGTGGCGTGCTCAGAGAGGGTATGGGAGCTCTGTGTCTTCCCTCCCTCCTCATGCTTTGCCCTGTGCCTCGCTTCCATTTGACTGTTCCTGAGTTCTATTCTTTTTAATAAACTGGTAATAGCAAGTAAAGTTCTTTCCTGAGTTCTGCAAGCCATTCTAGAAACTATCAAACCCGAGGAGGGGATTATGGGAACATCCTGATGTTGTAGTGGCCAGTCAGAAGTACAAGCGGATCAGACTTGCGGGACTGAGCCCTTAATCTATAGGGTCTATGCTCACTCTGGGCAGTTAGTGTCAGAACTGAATTGAAGGACACCCAGTTGGTATCTGGCCAATGGAGGGTTGGTTGGTGTGAGGAAAAACCCACACATTTGGTGCCAAACAGGGTATTGTAAAAACAGGTCAGAGCTGGTTAGATAATGTCATCCTGAAATTTCATTCTTCAGTGTAATGGGCCCAAATGAAAATGGCTACACCTTATTCCTTGGATGGTGGCCCACTAAACAGCCCATCCCTCCTTCCCACTGCTTATCTGCAGTGTTGCTCAGCTCCTGTTGCTTCCAAAACATGTTGGCTTCTCTGTCATTACCCTTTCAATAAATTCCCTCCCTCCCTCTGGATAATTTTAGTTGAAGTTATCCAGAATTTAATTCTGTTGCTTGAAATAATAATAATAAATAATAATAATACTCTCTAGCAGTTACATGATGTTTACCATTGTTGCAAAACTCTAGTCTCCCATGTATACAGGCAGCTGGGTGAAATTCTTAAATTAGGGATAAAATGCCTTGTTATCAGTGCCTCGCCAGTGTGGTCTTGGATGAGTCATGGTGTTCAGTTGCTATAGTTACATAAATAAATAAGTAGGTAGATTCTTATTAGGTTTTACTTTGAGTGATAATGAAAACAGTATCATTATCATTTTTAGTGTCATTTGGTTCTGCTCTATTTCTTGGTTTTCATTGTTCTTTTGTGGATGTGGTAAGTATAGGAGGGTCATGGGGTTTTTTCCTCTGCCAAAGTAGAAAATGGATCAAAAAGTCTGACTACCACCACCCTAGAGGGGTGGTCTGCTATGTTCTTGTCCTTTGGAAATGGATCCTGAATATATTTAAACAGCAAAGGAGTGCACCCTTTTGCATACAAAGAAAGGAAAACAGAAGAAACCAAGTGACAGGTGTAAAACCAATCTTCTGCTTAATGAGTAAGCAATCCTCATGGGGACAGTAAATAGCCAAGGCACTAAGAAGAGGAGCTGCACAGATGTCATCTTCTTTATTTTGACTTAGGAAAAGGCACGGAAAGTATAAAAGCCCCCATGGAGGCTTTGCTTCTGCAACTGTGGTGATGGCCAGTCTTAGCCAGTTGGGGCCAAGTTCCATCTGAAGAGAGAGCAGATTTTTTTGTGCAGCTCTGGAAGCAAAGGATTGACATAGGTGTGTGTCATGGTGGGGAATGCCAGCGTGGGCAGAGCTTCAAAGAGAATTGGAAGCCACCAGTCCTTATTACAAATAAAAATAGAGAAATAGAACACGTTTTGGTGCTAGAAGCAACGGAGGCTCTAAATTGTATTTTATTTTAGTTAGAATTTTTTTTTTCTTAGAAGTTTATTTTTAAAGTAATAGAGTGATTGTGAATAAGTTGCTTTATGGAATGATTTTTTCAAATTCTTGAACGTGAGAAGGTAGACTGTAGATCCAGTGTTATTGTAACGAGTAAAACTGCTACGTGGTCCCCAAGCAAGCTACAGATTTCTGGGGCTTAGAAAGGGTATGGGGGTGAGGAGGGGTTGGCCCCAAATACCTTAACAAAATGGTAACAAAAGACAAAATTTGGGATTAATTATTATATTATCTTTGAACTTTGGAGGGTTTCTTTTGCTGAAAACAGCCCTCTCAACAAAGGATATTTGGTTTTTCTTCTTCTATTTTCAAATTCCAGATGATATTTTGGGAGTAAATATTTATTTTCCATGGAATTGTAAAGACATGAATACCAAGTAAAGCTTCACTTTTAGAAATTTGCTTTTGAAGCCAGAATTCCTTAGAAAGGTAAAGAGCTTTTTGAATAGACTTTTTGATAGGCAATTTTTGTTCTTTGAGAAACAAAGGCTACTTTATTTAGGCTGTATCTAAAAACTAAATTTTAAAACCCAGTCCTTTTGTTTTTATTCAGATAGTTTTCTTTGGTGTTCTAATTGAGCTCATGGCTTGCCATTCTCAAGCCCTTCCAGCCATTTTGGAAATGCCTAATTCCCTGAGTTAAAATATAATCTACTTGAAATAGCTGGAATGGTTTCCATTTTCCTAAACAAACCCTGACTAACAGAGTGATTATGTGAACACAATATAGCAGGATACAGACAGAGGAGGCTAGGCATTTAAGACAGACTTTTCCTGATTTTCAATTTTGCCTAGAGACACTATGTTTACTTTCAACCAGAGGGGGACAAGTTAAAACTATGTATGTAAAACATTTAAGATGGGCATGCATATAGCTAACCCAGAACTCATGCTTATGGGTATCACTGCAATCGTACATCTACAGACCCAGATAACATTAGTCTTAATTTCAGTTATTTTGCAGACCCTGCCCTGCAAAATAACTGCAATTAAGTTTTGTCCTGGAGGATTCCTCAGCCTTGTGTGAGGGACTAGCAACGTCCAGACATTTCCAGGCTATTTTAGTAGTTGCTTTGTTGGAGCTGGGGTGATGTGGACATCTGTTTATTAAAGAAACAAAGTGGATTACCAGGTTTTAGTAGACAGAATGGGCTGGTGGGATGCCCACTTCTGTCATACCGTCTTCATTCTTCTAGAATTTGTTCATTCAGTTAAAGAGGATGACCTCCAATGGTATAAAGACTATTTTTTTTGATCAAGAGTATCCTAGTAACTATGATCCCTTGCCAGAATAAATTATTTTCTTTATTTTTTTTACATTTCCTGTCCCTCACTGTACAAACACAAATTTCTTGATGTCAGGGACCTTTTATGCCTTGGTCACTGCTATATCCTTAGTAAATGATCTATCCTTATCTATTCAAATCATTCAACAACTAAATATTGAATATGTACTGTCACTCAGCACTGGACTAGTCCCTGAGGATATAGTAGTGAAAAGACTTGGTAATATGAAAAAAAAAAAAAATCATTAGCAAGGCATCTCTTTTTGGAGTTGGGCTTTTAAAATTAACAAAAAAATCAAAAAATCACTATCTTTTTATTGTGTGCAATGTGTAATAACACTGTTGGAGACTGATAGGGTACCAGACATGGCTTTTATTTTACCTATTAAAGGAGATTTATAGAGAGCTCAGAGAGGCTCAACAGCTAAACATTTTGATTTTAGTCTAATTGGAAAATAGGATTTAATTTTACTGACAATTATAGGGGAACCATGAATACACTTAAATTGAAATTAAAAAGTAAAATAGTAAGCCAGTTTAGTTTATTGTGATACTGTAGCTTCTCTCTGGTACTTTACATTATATGATCATATTGATAATCTTATAGGATACATTCATTTCTGTGGTTTATTATAATGAGAATATTATACTGTGTAAAATGGATAGATTTAAAAGAAAAACACCTCTTTGTATGTGAAAAGATCGAGCTCTTTACCTTGAAAGGGATGTAAAAATTGGGTCACCTTATTCATTTTCTTCATATTGATGGAATACAGGTCATCGAAGTCTAGCTTTGTTTAGCTCTTCTTGCTCCATTTTGACAAAGTGATAGAGAACCTAATTACTAAACTGCTCAGCTAACAAAGATGAGGGAATCATCTTCTCAAAAATGGAAAAGCACCTTTTCAAGTGTATTGAAGGCCCATCCATTTCTGGACTTGAAAATGTCTTCCACGTAGAGCCCAGATGAAGAGGTATGTGTTCAGGAGAGCAAGGCTCCTGAGCCTGGGTGTTAGAGAGCAAAGGCTCTGTGCTTGGCATTCTGTTTCTTGGAAAAATGCTCCCTGAGAGCGGGGGCGATGTCTCTCAAGCACTCATTATACGTTTACTGAATACGTGAATGAGAGCTTGAGTACATCGTCAGGGTAAACATCCTGCCCCTTCTCAGCCTAGGTATCTATCTGCCTGTGCCTGAATTTCATATGTGATCTAGATGTGTGTTCATGAGCAACTCACTTAAATTCTCCCAGCCTCAGTTTCCCCATCTGAACAATGGAGATTTTTATATTATCTCCTTCATAGGATTGAAATGGATGGAAGTGAATAAATGAGATAATCTGTGAAAAGAATTTAGGGTAGAGTCTGGCACACTGTGAGTACTCAGTGAATGTCACCTGTTATTACTATTACTCAAGTGCAATACCCACATTTAGAGACTTAGACATTGACATTTAGAGGGACTAAGTGACTTCAGCATGGCCACATAGAACCAGAACTAGGACTCACTTCTTACGGCTCCTAGCTCAGTTCACCTTCCCTTATATAGATGCCAACTGTTCTGGAGGTGTTTTCTTGTAATCCTAATACTGTTTCTATTAATCCACTGAGAGGTCCTAGAAATTCTATTGTCCCAGAATCCAAACCACAAATCCCAGAACTCCTCTATCACCCAGAAGGAATAAAAATTCTTTGTCAGAATGAGCTAACATTTCTGGTTCTGTAAATATGATCACTTCACTATTAACTAGTTTCACTTCAATGAATGCTGAATACACTTCTTAACTCCTAGAAGAATTTCTTTATTCTGCTTTCCATGTTCCCCTCCTTATTCCTGTGAATGTCCACATTGGACATCTTTCTCAGTGTCTCTTCCCTTTCTGACTCTTTAAAAGTTGCTGTTCCTCAGATTTCCCTTCTTTTCTCATCATATATGTTCTCCTTGATTTATCTCATGCATTTTTCTAGGCCTAAATAGTTAACCATGTCCCAGTCTACATCTCTAGATCTGATTCATGCACCCCTCACTGGTATATTCATCTACCCGCTGGCTACTGTCACTTGGATATCTGGAGAGAGACAGGTTAGATGTTATCTAACCCTCTTCTTCCTGGGCACACAGAAAACCATATTTTCCAACCTCTCCTGCATTTAATTTGGGACCAAATGAATGAACACTGGCCCCTGGATTGATGAGAGTGGGAATGATATGCACCAGTTCTACACACCTCTCTCTTCCGTCCTCATGGCTAAGAAGCAACGTTCGCTAAGATGGCAGATTCATGATCTGGGAGGAGCCTGGATTCCTAAGGCATTCCTTGAAGGAGAGCTTCCCAGGAGAGCTGTTTAAACTGCATTGGGCTGTAATAGGAGCAAAGAATAAAGTTTAAGTCACTGGATTTTGAGGCTATTTGTTGTCGTAGCAGAGCTTGACCTTTCTTTACTAGTACAATGTCCCTCAGGCACCTTGAGCTCTGCATGTAAGTCTGTTTTCTACCACAATTGGTGGCACCATCCTCTATTCAGTCCCTCAACTCACAGCCCCCTAAGTCCTTAACCAAATCCAATGAGCAGCCAAGTCCTGTGGATTTTAACTTCCATATTTTTTCTTAGAATTATTTTGTTGTTGTTGTTGTTACTACCCTGATTCAGGCTCTTGCAATTTCTTACCTGCTAGCTGACTTGAATTAATTTAAGACAAACCAGGAAGTCATCCTATTAAGATAGTCATTATTAAAAGTCATTTCCAGCAAGGAGCTTAAGAGAATATGACAACAATGCAACAATATAGTTGATGTGTGAAAATAAGTAAATTTCCAGATCACTGATGAAGGAAGTGGGAAGCTGCCTGAGCTGTGTGCTCTGTGCTTATGAGACATATATACAAAGAAGAAAGGACCCCTGCATAATGCACAGATGGACAAGTGAGGCTTAATGCAATTAACCATGGTCACCTGGATACTTCTTAACTACTGTCTTCCACTTTATGGCTTCATCCACTCACACATGCTTTTGATAAAGGGTCATGAGGCCAGCTGCTTACTGAGTGCAGATCAAAGCTAGAGCCATAGTCTGGCAGGGGTCTTCTTGCTAAGCTTAACCTTACGTGGGAGAGTTAGTTAGCTCAAAACATTTCTAATCACCTGTGATCTCTCCTCACATCTCCTGCAGAGTGTGGGACTATAGTTGACAGCTCCCACACTCCCCTTTCCATTTAGAGATGCTCCCTTTACAAAAACCGCTCTCATTTTTACCAACCTATATTCCCTCTCTCACAAAAAAGCGAGCCCCTCCTTGATCATTCCACTCTTGTTTAGAAATCTCTCCTGGGGTGGCATTAAGCAAGGGTCCTTCAATTTCTTTATTTCTATGGCAGCTCTCTCTCCTCCAAACGTCAGCATTTATTATCTTTGAATATTTTTTAAAAAGGAAAATAAGCCCCATATTTTAAAATGGGTTTTCCTTTAAGTAATTCCTCAGCAGTCCACAGCTTTGGTTTTCTGTGAAGACTAAAAAGATCCTATGAAAACCTGGAAGGGTGGCAAGGAGCATAGAGGCTGTGTTGAGGTCTTTGGGTGTCTTTGTGCTGAGTTTTACAGGAAAGCTTGTTATTAGTAGAGAGCTGTACCAAAATTCAGTGACTGAATTTGCCTTGCTGCACCCAGTTGTGTATCTGGGGGACATTTCTGCACCTAGAACTGTTGTCCATATAAGCATGAAGTCAGCCACGCCAGTCATTCTGACTGTCACCCTTCTTCTGGGCCTTTTCCTGCCTCCTTGCTTCCTGATTCAAACGTAGACCTACCCTTGTTCCTGTTTCAGGCCCGAAGTCTCCTTATATATCTCCCTCCTTCTCTAGCTACACTGGCCTGGTGAGGACAGAGGGACAATGATGTCATGGCAACAATAGCCATTGGGGGTCTTTTCTAAGAGCATTTGCCTTTAAAACACTATTAAAGCACTATGACTAATTGTAAGATTTTGCTCCCATTAGAGAAATTTAAGATGAGGTGAGTTTAGGGATGGGAGGATGTCTTTCAGAAGAATGTTCTCTCTGAAATCCCTCCATAACCTTACCCATATGCAGGTGGATCTTCTCCATGTAGCGTGAGTCTAGCTCCATTAGCATCTCAGTATCTGTCATAGGAAAAAAGACATTGTGCTATTTTTCATCTCCGAGTGTTCCTGATGTGTAAAAAGAGCAAGGACTTAAACAATGAGAACACGAAGGACGAAGCATTTCTCTGTTTTCTTCTTTTCTCTAAGGCGTACAGCCGGGTACTTTGCTACCTCTACACCTGTGCACATACCATTCCCCGTGTCAGGAATGCCTCTCTTCCTACCCTCCCATCCATCCCTCAAGTGCTGCTCCACTCAGGAGGCTCTCCTTGGTCTCTCCAGCTGCAATTACTGCTTTTTTTTGTTTATGTCTTGACTACAACGCTTAGCAACACTTTGCATTTTTGTAATCTCTAGCGCACTCAGGCACAATAAAGTCCTGAAACTTGGCAGAATTTAGTGAGGTGGGCTACTTGTGTCACTTTACAAGCTCTCTTGATCACTGCAGTCAGATACTCCCCCCACGCTCCCGCTGTTTAGATTTCTGTGTATAACAATATCTTAAAGGGGCTCTTTATCCTGGGACTTTATGAAGATAATAAAAATGGTAGCTGCTTTAAATTATTTTTGAAACAAAATGTGGTGTAAATAAGTAAATAATAACTGAACCCATGC
>RJWJ010016253.1:0-34795 GCA_004363605.1 Indri indri
AAGCATCAGTGACCCTATTCCTGACTCTGAGGACCCAGCTAGGCTGGTGCATATATAATGTGGCACTCTCAACACACCCAAACTAGACCTAACACATTTGGTTTTTTTGTTTGCTTGTGTGTTTGGCATTGCTCAAACTCCATGTAGATAAGCAGAGAATACGGATGTTTGTATACAGTCATGTGCTTGATCTACCTAGGTATGTAAAGTGAAAGAACAGAAATTTGAATTACTTATTAGATGGTTGTAGAAACAGCTGAAGCCATGAAACCTCAGGCCAGGCTATGAAATTAGGAAGAGAAGTAAAGGACACTGACTAAAGTAGAGTAGACCAACACTCTATATGGCCAGATAGAGCATCTGTTATCTACTAAATATAATTCAGATGTTGGCAGTAATTCAAGTGGAGACAGCACATGAGAAAATTAAATAGTGTTGGGAGGGGCTTGGAATTTTGGAGAAGTCAGTGGCAAATATGATTTAAGAATAAAATAGTTAAGTAAAACGAATGTCGAAGAAGAGATTTTAAAGGCCAAGAGACTCATTATAAATTCCGTGTGAGAAGCTTTGAAAGCAATCTTGCCTTTGACCTTCCTTGGAAATATAGATAATATGGGACAAAGAGTGGCTTTTACTCTAATAGGCAATGATAAAAGCTGTATTCTGAGGGGAGATTCAAGTTACAATAGGTCAGTGAAGGGGAAGAAAAGTCTCTGATGAAACTAAGCCTGTCTTCACCAGAAAAGCAAAAACTAAAAACACAGTAAACATGTTTGGTAAAAATGTTGGCTGTAATGTTTGAGTCAATATCAAAGAATAAAAGGGTGGAATAGAAAATAGGAAAGTAGAATCACAGAAAAAAAGATTTTAAATTTTAACCAAAGAAATTAAGGGTAGAAGCTGGGGTAGAATTATTGAGCCTTGAGCTTCCAAGTGGGATTTTGGTGCCAGGTTGCTTCTTGACCAGAACTGGATGTGACCTGAGGTCACTGTCCACTCTGCCTTCAAAAGTGTTTTCCAGTCCTAACCAGAATTTCTTATCCACTTTTATGATATTATGCAATCAGCAAAGCTTTACTGAGTACTTCCCTGTATCAAGGGCTATCTAGGTTGAGAATGCAACATAACATAGCTCCTGCTTCACGGATTTTACAGCCTCTTGTGGGAGATAAACAAGCAAACAAGCTCGGAATAGTCAGCCTGGGAAACGCTATAGTTGGCAAAATGAAACATGCTGTGGGAACACACAGGAGGGCAAAAACCTAATCACGGGCAATCAACTAAGATTCCACTTGGAACTAAAGCCTGGATGAGTTTTGAAGGATAAGTAGGAGCCAGCAAGGTCAGTGGCAGAATCTCTGGATTAGAAAAAGCATAATTTTACACATTGGGAGATACCTGTACAGTGCCTCAGAGATGAGAGTGTGGCATATTAGGGAACTTCTAAGTAGCAGGATATGATGAGAGTCCTTATGAAAATGAGGAGATAATGGCAAGAAATAATGGGAAGATAAGAAAATCAGAGCAGCTAATTGAGGACGTTTCTGACCGGGAGAAGGAATTTGACTTTGTTCTGCAAAAAAGAGGACTTTAAACAAGGGGGTGACATAATGAGGCTTGATTTTTGCAGAGTACTCTGCATATTGTTAAGGATTCGTTGCACAAGTCCACTGGGAGTATTTTGGTGTCATTTGTCTTAATTCGGGGTGCCTGTTCTGAGATATAGACAGTAATAAAATAAAGCAAAGGAGATGGATATGAGCTATATGGTCAGGGTTCTTACATATTTGGAAAGCGTTGTCAGTATGCTGTTGTGTTTGCTATGTTTAGGAGAATAAGAAAAAAAAATACAAGCAGTATGTAACCTCGAAAATATTTCTTCTAGGAATATTGACAAGGCAAACAATTTTTGGAAGGTATTAAATATGGGAAGATAAAGAGGCATATATTTTTAAAAAAACCTCTTTAACACCTTGGTAATTTAATATGCCATTCTTGTCTTTAATTGTTTTCATGATGTGTTGAGAAATCCAACAGAGCACACTATGTCAACTTCTCAACTATTATTTTGTTTTTGTTTCTTACTAATAAACTCTAAAAATTAGAATAGGTCCTTTAGATCTGTTTATATTAAGTACACATTTAAATACAATTAATATATACTGTTTATATTAGTATTTGCATACATATAAAATATATTTAAACATATGTATATAAAACAGATATGTCAAGTTCTAAAATTTTGTTTCTAGTAGAGTTCAAAGTTATTCTGCTGCTATGCTAAATACAACATAAATATAAATTCTATGTCAGTGTTATTGGAAATTTGAGTGCAAATATTTTCCATGTATAATTTCTCCAAAATACTGTTAGTTTCCTTAAAGTTTAAATATTTATTCGATTACTAATTTTCTGCACTGTCTTAACAGTAAGACAATGTAAGGTTATATACATATAATGATAATATAGTAGCATTTGTAGGGCTTAGTTTTTGCCAGCCATACAACTAACCAAATTACATTTAATCTTTTAATCATTCCTTGCAACACATCTGTTGCATGGTACTCATAATAACAGTACTCATTTCATTTATTCATTTATATATTTTATTAAAATACTGACCAATAACTATGTGCAATTGAACAAAATTATAAAGAACCTGGGTCTATTGGAACATATAGTCTAGCAGAGGGAGCAAGACAAGAAATGATAAAACTAATGAATAAATTAAATAATGAGTAAATTATATAGACTATTGGAAATGATAAATACTGTGGAATTTGAACAACGAAAATCCTGCAGCAGGAACAACAGGATTTAGGATAGTCTTGGTAGAGCAGAGGTACAAGTGGCAGAATTACATAGTGGGTAAATATAAATTTCAAAGAGAAGATTACATTTGAGCAGAGATCTTTTAGGTATAAGGAAGGTAGTAAGGTAGATACTTGGGGAAAGCATTTAGAGCCAAAGAAAGGGGGAAGCAGTAGTATTATGGGAAGATACTGAACAGGAGACTGATGTGCTCTTTGTAAATCATTCTGTCCTAAAAGTAACTCTAAGGCTGGCAGAGATAGAGGCAAGGAGAACTGTGAGAAGACTTTTGGAACAATATAGGCTAGCAGTGATGTTGCTCAGGCTGGGGTAGAAACATAGGGGTGGTAAGAACAGATCTGATTCTAGATATATTTTAAAGGTAGAACTAATTGCATTTCCTCTTAGACTGAATGCCAGTTGGGAATAAAATGCATATTTGAGGGTAACTTGAAGCACTCATGCCGTGGCCCGCCTAGGGATGAGGAATGAACACAGAGACAAAGAGACATACACACACAAAGACGGTACAACACTGCAGTGCCTTCCTGCTGCAGTGCCTTTATTTATAACACAGCTTGTTTGGCAACTGTCCCACCCAATTTCCTTGTTCCCTCATTGTCCCAACTCGACATGCCCTATTCCTTGTTGTTTTGTTTCAGGAGAGCCGATGTTTGCATCCTAAGCTCTCTAGCCCCTCCTGTTTGCAGGGTCAGGGCGCCCTGGCTCGCTTGCAAGCCCCCAGGCATATTCTTGGAACAAAACAACAAGGAAACATTCCCAGCTCTGGGCTACATAGGACCCGAAATGTCCTCTACACACTCGACCCCACAAAATTGTTGGGAAGATGCCATGAACATAAACGGGGAAAGCTGTGGATAAAGCAGATTTTCAGAGAAGTTAGAAATCCATTTTGGGACATAGTGAGATTGAGATTAGACATCCCGGCGGAGATGCATTTGTCCATAAATACATTAATCTGGAATGTGGAAGACAAGCCTGGGTTAGAGAAATAAATTTGGAAATACTCAACATATAAATAATATTTAAAAACATGGGTTGGACCTCACCAGGAAAGTGAGTGACAGAGAGAAGGATCCTAGGGCTCTCAACAGAAAGATAGCAACAAGGAGAAGCAGTAAAAAAGGGGCATGGGTGCTAAATGTGGAGTGTCAGAATTCAGAAGAGTAATATCCCTCTGGAACTAAATTAAGGAGGATGTATAATCAACTACATCAAATGCTGAGAATTTACAATTGGATTTAACACCACGGTGATCATTGAAGACAGTAAGGTCAACCATTCTGGTGAAATGGTGGAAGCCAAAGCCTGTTGGGACGTTTTAAGAGAGAATCGGCAGAAGGAAATTGAAGACAGAAACACGAAAATCTCTCTCTCTCTCTCTCTCTCTCTCTATATATATATATATATATATATATATATAAATATATAAATATAGAGAGAGCGAGAGAGAGAGAGAGAGCAAGTGGGTAATATATATATATAGGGTAATATATATATAGGGTATATAGGGTAAGTGGTTTCAAAAGAAGTGTTCTAGTTGCTTTATATTTTAATGAGGGGCAAAGTAATAGTTTCTCTGGTTGCTGATGAGAACAGTCTGTTGGAGAGCAAAGAAAAGATGATATTGAAACAGAAGGATCACTAAAATTACTTCCTCTTGTAAGAAGAAGAAAACGAGTGGATACAGAAATGGAGAGAATCCCTGCTGTTGGGTTTATGGATGCCTCATGTGTGGATTAGATATAGGACAATCGAGTAATGGGGCTGCAGGTGCCAGTCAGTGGATAGATGTGGTGTGTAGCTCTCTAGACAAGGCAATCAGGGGAAGGTGAGTTGGTAAGGGGAGTCTTTAAGGTTGAAGAAAAGAATAGTGATGAAGCATTGCCTTGAAAAATGGGAGAGTAAATGTTCTGGGAACCTGGAAAGTAGCATGATTGACAGCATTTAAGACTAACTTGAGGTTGATTGTCACCAATTAAAAGTGAGGCTAGTTAGCCTGAAGAGTATTTCTTTTCCAGCTCTACAGGTGCAGTGTGGAGTAGACAGAAGTTTAGATTGAATCAAGGTCGTGCTTTTGCCAGGTGAAAGGAGGAAGGAGATGGGCAACAAAGGAGTGAGGGAGCTGTGGTTGTATGTAAGGAGAGTGGTTATAATAATTATAATGGAATTTAAGTTGGATAAGGAGGGGAGAAGAGATATCAAGGAAATAAGAGCCAGTAAAAAGCTAGTAGGAACAATAAACTGGAGGTCCCAGTGGGGTCGAAAAGTTGATGAAATTAGCATACAAGACAGAGAGCTAGAAAGAGAGGTGGAACTGATCACTGAGAAGGATGGATGGTTTTCAGATTGGAGTGGTAGCTATTATGGGTAATGGCAGGCTCTACCTATGACCATGAAATTTAGGTTAATTGATTTTTTAGAAAGTTAAGTAAGTTGGTTAGTTCCAGGATTCGAACCCAAAATGTCTGACCTCAGAGTTCATGCAACATTGTCTCAAATTTTCTGTTTTCATATTTTTACATTATCTAGAGACTAATTACCAACTGCCTGGTAACTTCCATTTGCTGATATTGCCACTAGGAAAATGCACATGTTTTGGTCAGAATGAGGTACGAATTTCCATTTGTTCTGAGAAATGCTGGAGAGTTGTAACCCCAAGAGCATCTTTTAATGAATTCTCAGCAGCATCTGCTGCCACCACTGTAGGGTTCCCAAGGATGCTTCCCTCTCTCAGCACTCACAGGAGTCTGTAAGCAGAGTTGGCTGGGAAGTAAGTTCCTTTTAGAATTTTACTTCTTAACACCTCATATATTCCCCCAACTTCCAGGAAATGATCTTCTCTTTCACATCACTCTCAAATTTAAAGTGCACATATGTTACTCTTGGAATTGCTTATGTCCATATTTATTCTTTTTGTTTAATTTCAGAATATTATGGGGGTACAAATGCTTAGGTTACATATGTTGCCTTTGCGCCACCCGAGTCAGAGCTACAAGCATGCCCGTCCCCCAGATGGTCTGCACCACATCCATTAGGTATGAATTTACCCATCCCCACCTCTCCCCTCCCACCTGACCGACACCAGTGAATGCTATTACTATATGTGCACTTAAGTGTTGATCAGTTAATACTAATTTGATGGTGAGTATATGTGGTGCTTGTTTTTCTATTCTTGTGATACTTCACTTTGAAGAATGGGTTCCAGATCCATCCAGGATAATAAAAGAGGTATTAGTTCACCATCATTTTTTATGGCTGAGTAGTACTCCAGGGTATATATACATATATCACATTTTATTAAAGTGGTAATTATACTCATGCATTGATGGGAACTTGGGTTATTTCCACATCTTTGCAATTGTGAATTGTGCTGCTATAAATATTTGAGTGCAGATGTCTTTATTATAGAATGTCTTTTTTTTCATAGGGTAAATACCCAGTGGTGGAATTGCTGGATCAAATGGTAGTTCTACTTTTAGCTCTTTGAGGTATCTCCATATTACTTTCCATAGAGGTTATACTAGTTTGCATTCCTGCCAGCAGTGTATGAGTGTACCTCTCTCTCCACATCCATGCCAACATTTGTTGTTTTGGGACTTTTTGATAAAAGCCATTTTCACTGTAGTTAAGTGATGTCTCATTGTGGTTTTGATTTGCATTTCCCTGATGATTAGAATGTTGAGAAAGTTTTCTGTCTTCTCTTGAGAAGTTTCTGTTCATGTCCTTTGCCCACTTTTTAATGGGGTTGTTTGATTTTTTTCTTGTTAATTCTTCTGAGTTCTATATAGATTCTAGTTATCAGCCCTTTATAGGATGTGTAGCATGCAAATATTTTCTCCCATTCTATAGGTTGTCTGTTCGCTCTAGTGATAGTTTCCTTGGCTATGCAGAAGCTTTTTAGTTTGATCAGGTCCCATTTATTTATTTTTGTTGTTGCTGTGACTGCTTTTGAGGTCTTCTTCATAAACTCTTTGCCTAGGCCAATGTCTATAACAGTTTTTCCAAAATTTTCTGCTCAAATTCTTTTGGTTTCATGCCTTAGATTTAAGTCTGTTATCCATTGTGAGTTGATTTTTGTGAGAGGGGAGAGGTGCGGATTCTGTTTCAGTCTTCTGCATGTGGCTATCCAATTTTCCCTGTGCCATTTATTGAATACGCATACTTTCCCCCAGTGTATGTTTTTGTCTGGTTTGTCAAAGATCAGATGACTGTATGAGGATGGTTTTATATTTGGAGTCTGAGTCCTGTTCCGTTAGTGTATGTCTCTGTTCTTGTGCTAGTACCACGCTGTTTTGGTTACCGTAGCCTTTTAGGATAGCTTGACGTCTGTTAAATTGATGCCTCCAAATTTGCTATTTTTGCTTAAGGTTGCTTTGGCTATATGGGGCCTTCTCTGTGTAGATCTGTATCACTGACAGTAAATTTCTACAGCACAAGAGCTATTTGTATTTAAATCTAAACTTTACTTTTAAAATCAGGGCCTTCCTTGAATTTCAGTTCCATAAATATTATTTTATCCAAATGTCCATTAATTTTTTTTTTAAATTTTGTTTTTCAGAAATCAGATATTTTACTATTCTAGAAAAAAGCTTCTTGTTTTCTGCACACTTATTTTTCACCTCAGTTTTCCCTTTCTATTTTTTCAACTCTTTTTGTTCTTTTGTATTTTCTCATTTTATGGATCTTCTATATTCTAATATATCCTAAATATTACAAATATAACAGTTATGTAAAATATTTATTTTGTTTCCAGAATTTTTCTACATATTTTTTAGTGTTGTCTTTGCCTTACTTTACACTGTCAGTTTTCCTTTAATATTTGATGATCCTTAATGTGTGGTTCATAGAAATGAAGAACTAGACTTATTTAGCTATCTAGTTGGAAAAAAAGGTTTTCTCTGAAACTCTGACCATGTTCAGCACATTGATCTGTCAAAGGACTTGAAAGAAGACAATAGCAATAGAAAAATATATCATATACATCATGTGCAAATCAAAAAATAACATATCATACATTAAAAAAATCATGCCTACAAGTCATAGCTAGAAAACAGAGAGTAAAAGAATTCTAAATGTTCATCATCTCTTCATAACTTGCTAAGTGTAGAGAAAATCAATAAATAATAATCTGAAAATAACTAATCTCTATTGTTTCCTTACAATATGCCACTTATTTTAGTCAAATCTTTTAAAGGATTGTTTAATTTACTTCAGAACCAACTTTTAAGGTGGAATCCTTTTCAATCTATTTTACTAACGATGACATTGAAGTACATGAAGTTTGTCTAGCCTGTCAAAAGCCACGCAGCTAGTATACATTGGTGCTGGATTACCACCCAGATCTGTCTGACTAAAGATCCCATTTTCACATTTTTAAACCACTTTGCATTACATATTTTTCCTCCCAAATTTAGAAATGTGTGTGTGTGTATGTGTGTGTATGAAAAACATATGCCAAAATGTTATCTCTGGATGGTTATCTCTGTGTTTTCAAATTATCTGCAATATGTATTTATTCATTTTGTAAGCAGAAAAATATCTGATGACTTTATACAATCTTGATTAAAGTGGAAAATTAATACAAGGGCTAATGAATAGAGAAATGGTAGATGGTCAATTGATGGGCACTTCTAAGATGACCAAAATCAAGTCTTCACTGGGAGAGCTGAAAAGGAAAGCTGCAAGGCTAGAATATGTGTCTCACATTGGAATATGTATAGTAGCTGTTTTGAAGATTTTTGACAAGTTTAAGAATATGTTTATGAGTGAAAATAGCTGAAAAGAAGTGGTCAAAGCCATTTGATATGCCATCAATAAATGCAGAGTCTTGTTCATATATAGATATTAATGTCACCAAGCTTATGGCAGGAATGGGCATAGCAGGAATCAGGTCCATAAGAGAGGGGTGTGACTATGAGTTGACATATACTAGGAACAAGGAAGAAGAATTATAGTTTAGACAAATCACATATGTGATCCTAAAAAGATGAGAGTTTTGTTTCATAGGAGAGAGTGGGTATTTAACAGAGTGGTGAAGAAATGATTTGGGGTATTAATGGGTATCAGAAAAAATAGAAGGTAAACACCTTGCCAATGTATTTAAGATGTCAATGAGTTACATGAGCATGTGGGATTATAGATTCATCACATACACTGGGAAATGAGATAAACACTCTACTGAGAGATAACAGTGCTCCCAGGATATGTAACTTGCAGACACCCTAAATATAATTCTGGAACACAGATATTATTATACACAACATGTGGAAAGTGCAATTATTAAGCCTGATTATGATGTAAAGTAGACATACTTGAAAAAATCAGAATATAAATCCAGTTCTTCATGAGTTCTTCCTGAGAACATGGAATTCTTTCATGAATTTCCTGGGTTTTTTTTCGCATTATAATAGATGGTACTGTGCAATGAAGAACTTTTAGGTGCAGCAGAAAACATTATCAAAGAAAAATTAAAAGACCAGAGAAACAACATAATAAGCTCCAAGAATTAAAAACTTAAAAACACAACTACAATGAGGCTAAAATTAAATACTAAATTGAAGATTTCATCTTTTTTATTTTAGTTTTTACCTAAAGGATTTGGTGTCATGTCTACAAAGACTAAGACTGATGTATCTTGGTAAACTTGGTTAGTTAGGGCTATGAGTTAATATTAAGGTAGACAATAGCAATCAATATCAATATACCATATCAGTCTGTGTGATATTACATGGACAAAATTAGTATTCCACAGTAATAGATAATAGCATAATTCTACATGTGTATGCCTCAGATATGTACCAATAGTTATGAGAGTCAATGTGAAGGGCTCAGTCACCTATAGTCACAATTTCCTTTATTTTGTATTCAAGAAGCAAACACCCTCATTAATATTAACATCATTTATTAATTTTCCTCTTATGAGGCACTATGCTAATAATGATAACAAGTATGTCAAACTTTTCCCAGTACTAAAAGGAATGTAAAGCATGTGTCTTAAGAGATTGTAAATAATTCCCTAGAGATTGTAGATAATGTATGTAGGATGTCAAGTCTGAGTTCAATTACATTGAGCAAGAACCGTGAAAATGATACTGATTATATGGGATCAAAGATATCTACATTTGCCTCTTAGTTCTGAGCTCTGTTAGCCTTTGATATCACTTTAAACCCGTTGATGTTCTTTATTAACTTGCCTTACAACTTTGTAAGTCAATGATGATTTCTGTAGAGTCATTTGTTTTCCTTTTTTTTTTTTTTCTTTTCAGGAACCAACCCTGTTGTATTATTACAGTACATTGGTAAACATTTGAAGATTCCCCACAAACAAACAAACAGAAAGAAGCTCCTCTACATTACAAAATATATCAAACTAGCTGATGAGTGTTATTATTACTATTTTTTTTGTTAAATATCATCAATATTTTCTAATTTATGAAACAGAAGATGAGACTGCTGGGTATGTATTTTACCCCACAAAACAGCATGCTATTGCACTAAAAAATGTCAATTTTATAGGATTTAATCCAGGATTTAGCATTTAAGCAAGTTACTGATCCTACCTTAAGCTATCAAAAATTGTCATAATCAACTAATTCATTTTTAACAGCATCGGCATTTTGTATAAGTTCAACAAAATAATAAATTAAACAACACATAGAAATCTTCAGCACTTAGTAATTTTGTAACTGCTTTTTTTTTTTTTTTTTTTTTGAGACAAAGTCTCACTCTGTTGCCTGGGCTAGAGTGCCATGGCGTCAGCCTAGCTCACAGCAACCTCAGATTCCTCGGCTCAAGCAATCCTTCTGCCTCAGCCTCCCTAGTAGCAGGGACTGCAGGCAAGCACCACCATGCCCAGCTAAATTTTTCTATATATTTTTAGTTGTCGAGCTAATTTCTTTCTATTTTTAGTAGAGACAGGGTTTCACTCTTGCTCAGGCTGATCTTGAACTCCTGAGCTCAAAGGATCCACCCCCCTCGGCCTCTCAGAGTGCTAGGATTACAGGCGTGAGCCACCACCAAACGTCTCTCTCACTTACCCCCTTGGGAGCATCATTGCATATAATAAACTTCATAATATTTTTTTTGTTGTTGTTGTTTTGTTTTAAATTCAATACAAAAATGGTAATCTTTCCCTTTAAAGTTTTAACTTTCTTTTTTTTACTCACAGTGAAAAAAAATAAACTTAAAAGTTGGGATTTCATATAGCATTGTGAATATAATTTCTTTAAAAGAAGCTTAACCTTTTCAGGGTCAGGGTGCTATCAAGTCCAACAACGAGTTGTTGTCATCTGAACTATTGACAACTTATGATCAGTTTGGGAGCCACAGAAGTCATGGCAGAGAAGGTGAGTTGAGGGAAAACTAAGAAAAGTAATTAAAGAATGTCAAGGGTAAGTATATCTGACATAAAAATAGCCCGGCTCTCCTGCTGGGAGAGCTGCTGTGGTGGAATCTGGGAAGCAACCTCATTAATGAGGGTAATTATCTCCTCCTGCTTTTTAACTATTGTTAATTTTTGAAAGTTCCTTTAGCAAGAGCTTGCCAGCCCTTGTAATGATACCACAAACAAGGTCGTTAAGTAGATATTCTGAGTGCTCTGAGGTAAGATATATACATGCAGAATATTGATTTTAAAACCTCAACTTATTTATATTTGGTCCATAAGTTTTTGAAAATTTCTGAAGGTAACACATTATGCTTTTTATTTCTAACCTATAGTAAATATGGAAAGATTTTTAAAAGACTGAACTGCCTGAAAAGTGATTTGAAAGAAAATAAAAGGTAACTATTTTAGAATATCCCCACCTTTTCAGTTGTTCATATTAGTGGATTTGAAAGATCTGGAGATAGGACTTACTGTTTTCTCTTGCCTGGCCAATCACCCAATCAAGTCTCTTACATCAATGCATGTCATCCCTTCTCTACCCTGATGATTTATAGTATTTGGAAACAAAAAGTTTGACACTACTGAAAACTACAGTGTAACTTGCCTTTAATTCAGAGGGGCAGTTGAATTTTCTTAAGCGCCTTCTTTCTCTAAATTGCTGTAATTCCTTAGGAGCTGTCAATTGAGTGGTTTGTTGCAGTTAGCTCTAACAATCCACCAAGTTTTACTTTAGATTATTATTTATTTAGATTATTAGATTATTTAGAATATTATTTTTAGAAATATATTGGTTATTGCCATATTATTGTAGCATCTCTTCTGGGTACATTTGTGTGTGTGTGTGTGTGTGTGTGTGTGTGTGTGTGTGTTTTAATTGATTTTCATGGGAATTATCACTCTCTTTTATTATATCTCTGATTTAGTCTCACATATTTTAATCTTTGGCCATTATGTAAATAAGATACTACCTAAATATCCAAAGAAAAAAGGCAGCATATAGACAACCAGGTGCATCTTTTTTACAAAAGAGTTTGGGGATTTAGGAAAATATTTTGGAGAGCCAGACCTCTTCATATTGTATACTTTACCCTTAAAACATGGGGATTAGTAGAGTGGGACTTGCTAATTCTATCTCTGAAGATGTGTAAAGCTGGCATTTTACCCTTCTGTTCCTAGAAGTTATCTAAAAACAACAAGGAGAACTGAAACCAAAATAACATATTTCATTTTTTAAAATTAAATGAGAAGAAAATAGAGCCTCCATATAGGGACAAGCTAGATGAGATTCCGGAAAGTCTGAAAACACCAGAGAGTCTTGTAGAAGGTATCAAAGATAGAGTTCAAATAGTAGTGATTCAAAAAGAGCCAGTCAAATACAAATCTCAAGGGCTAGGTGTAAAATCCAAACCCCTTGTTCACAACAGAGGGAAAGGATTGGACAGGCTGACAGCAGTGAGCCACTGAAATCCTGTTCAGTTTCAGAAATCCACTCTGCAGATCCAGTGAGTAGTCACAGAGAAAATCTGCACTTATCGGATATAGCCTATCTCTGTGGAGGGAGGAAAAGGGTGTGTATTTGAAACAACAAAATGACGGAAATAATAAAGCAAACATAATTTATACAGATTTTATTCTCACTTGGTTAGGGAAAAGCAAAGAAACACTAATTTACTCATAAAATTTGATTCCAAGCAGAATAGAATACCTGGTTGAAACCTATTGTTCCTATCCAAGAGATAGATTGGAACATCTGCATTAAAAAAAACAAAACAAAACAGAAAAGATGGAATAAATAATAGTATATTATCTTTTGAATGTAGCGGAATAATGCAAAGAAAAGGGGAGCAGAGAAACTAAGAATCTGGATAGAGGAGGATCTTATTCAGCTTAGTGACCTGCAGAAATATTACTCAGAGGCTAACTCATTGTGGAAGAGAGAAAGTGGCTCAGCATCTGGGGTTACACCCACGAAAAAGAAGAATGAAGAAAAAATAAAATAAAGAAAATAAAAATAAAATAAAGAATAAAGAAAAAAAACCCGAACAAAACACCCAGCTTTGGCAGACACTTGCGGGCTTTGTCACTTGCAAATTACCAAACCCTACAAACAGCAGGAGGATAGTCAGGTGTCAGCAGGTGTCACAGGGTGGGGTGGGGGGCGTGGCGTGCAGGGACTAACAACCTAAGCAGAAAGTCTTTGGAAAGCAGACTGGAGATTTTCTGCAGTCTAGTGAGACACTGATTGGAGGCACCTGAGGTTAGAGGCACACAGACTATACAAGAGGTTCTGGTAAAAATCCTGGAGGATTAGGGACAAACCGCAGGTAGATATTAAATCTCTGTGACCAATCTTGTTCTGTATGTTTCTCCAAGAGAAAGTCAAAAGAGAAAGTAAAAGTTGCATAATCTAGTGAAAGATTTTAACACATCTTTCTCACAAGCTGATAGACAAAAAGACAAACATTCCAAACTTACACAAAGACTTGCAATCACAATTAACAGATTTCACTTAAGTAACATAAAGAACAATGCTCCAGTATCTTTATACAACACCTCCTACTCAAATGTACATAGAATGTATACCAAAATTGACCTTATGCTGGGTCATAAGGCAAAATCTATCAAATTTCTAAAGATTCAAATCATTTAGAGTAGATAATCTGAACACACTGGAACTAAGGTAGAAATCAGTGATAAAAAGGTAGCTAGACAAGGTCCCAAAATTTTGAAAAACAGACATGCTTCTAAATAATGTAAATCACAATGGCAATTAGAAAATATATGATAAAAATATCAAAATTATAGGAATACATATAAAAGAGTACTGGAAAGAAAATTTATAACCTTAAATATGTATTAGAAAGGAAGCTTAAAAATAGGGTTCTAACATTTCATCTCACAAAGCTAGACAATGGACAGCAAATTAAACATTTGTTGAAAAGATGAATTATACTGATAATCTCTTAGCAAGACTGATGAAGGGTAAAAAGAAGCGTTAGGAAGAGAGAGAAAGAATAGAAATAAAATATATCATATAGGAAAACTATTTCACTGTTGAATCTATGGACATTAAAAATGATAAGAAAATATTATGAAGAGTTTTATGCCAAAAAGCAAGAATTAAAATTGAACAATTTCTCCCCAAAATCATTTTTTAAAATGTCACAAAACAAATACAGAATAGGATGATTCCTAAATGTATTTTGAAAATTTAAACCAATAAGCTAGTTGCAAAATGACGAACACTTCATGAGTTATATGTGGTATATGAGGTATCTAAAGTAGTGAAACTTTTAGAAACAGAAAGTAGAATGGTAGTTGTCTAGGGGGAGGGGGAAATGTGGAATTGCTGTTTAATGGGTGTAGACTTTCTGTTTTGCAAGATGAAAAGTTCTAGAGATCTGTTGCAAAACAATATAAAATGGCTACGATAGGAAATATTATGTGTTTTTACTATAATTAAAACAAAAAAGGTATTAAAGTCTTCCCACAAAAATACCCTTAAATGCCTACAACAAAAAATCAGAAAGATTACAAATTAACAATTTAATGACACGTCTCAAGGAAGTTGAAAAGGAAGAGCAAACCAAACCCAAAGCCGGAAGAAGTAAAGAAATATTTAAGGTCAGAGCAGAACTAAATGAAATCAAACACAAGAAAATTATACAGAAGATCAACGAAACAAATAAAAAGCTAGTTCTTTGAAAAGATAAACAAAATTGATAGACTTAACTAGGAATACAAGAGGAAGGACTCAAATAAACTCAATTAGAAATGAAAAAGGAGATATTACAACTGATACCACTGACATACACAATATCATCTGTGAATACTATTAAAATCTCTATGCCCATAAACTCAAAAATATAGAGGAAATGGACGTATTGCTGGAGACAGAACCACCCAAGATTCAATCAAGAAGAAATAGGATTCCTGAACAGACCAATAAGGAGCAATGAGATTGAAGCAACAATAAAAAACATCTCAACAACAGCAATAAAAAAGCCACAGACCAGACAAATTCACAGCAGAATATTACCAGACCTACAAAGAAGAGTTGGTACCCATTCTGCAGAAATTATTCCGTAACATAGAGAGGGAGGGAATCTTCCCCAACACAATCTACAAAGCCAGTCCTCACTGATACTACTCCTATCTGACGCCACAGAGTTCACTCTACTTTTTACATTTTCACAATTATAAATTCCTTCTCCAAGAAAGAGAATCCTGGCTTTTGTTATCCTTAGCATATTAACTTACTTGGTAAAATCTTCTGTATATTGTTGTATGAGAGTTCTTCAAAGAAACAGAACCAAAACGAGATTGTATATGATTTATTGTGAAGATTAGGTCGTGTGATTATAGAGGCTGAGGAGTCCCATCTCTCTCTCTATATGCGTGCGTGTGTACACATCCATGCAAACGGATACACGCATATATGTGTATTCACTAACTGTCCAGCGAGAGGGTCTTCAGCCTTAATGAGCACATCTAGCTCTTGGAACTTGGCTTCTAAATGGCATTCTCCAAAAATAGGGAATGGGACTCCTTTTCCAGAGCTGAGGCAGGAATGTATTGTGGTGCCACAGACCAAGACAGTGCTCAAAGGATGATGATGACATGACAGGTCAAGTGGACAGATAATCTCTTCTGAAGAGGACTCTATTGGGCAAACTGTGTAGAATTAGAGCATCAAAATCAGTTATTGTAATAATGTATTGCAATCCATTGGATGAACTATAAAACCCAAGTCAATTGAGATGCAAATAAATAAATCAAAGAATTAAAAGCTTCATGAAGAACAGTATATTTACATAGTTTTTAAGCATCTCCCCATAAAGTTCTTATTACTTACAAAGTGGAAAATTGTAACTTTGCTGTGAGAAGTTAATAAACACTCTATCAAGTGATCCAGGTGGACATCGTCAGTAATGTGCAAATTGAAATTGTGCTCTACGCAATAGTATGCAATGAGAAAAACACAACATTACTTCTTGACAGAGATGCTTAACTTGAATCTAAATATGAGGCAACACCAAACAAACCCAAACCCAAACCCAGATTTAAAAACAGTGCTTTATATAATTTGCCTATAATTGTTAAAAGTGTCAAGATTGTGAATGATATGTAAAATCTCTGGGACTTTTCCAAAAGGAAAGACTTGAGCAAGATGAAAACTAAATGCGATGGTTCTGAACTGAACTTTTTTTTGTCAAAAACAAATTATTGGGACATTGGTGAAAGGTAAATGAGGTTTGAGGTGTAGAGAGCAGATAGATATCAATGTTAATTTGTTAATTTTGTTAATTTTACTGTGGTCATATAGGAGCTGTCTCTTTTGTTTGTAGAAATTAATATTTCTACAGCATGACAGGAATTGGGAAGAGAGCAATTTAGTCTTAGATTATTCCAGAAAAATAAAATTTCTACAGCCTATACTTGCAAGTTCTTAATAGGTTTGACATTGTTTCAAAATAAAACAAAACATTTTTAAAAAATGGAATAAGCTGTATAAAATAAGCATTATTCCAATAATTTTTATGTGATTCCAATTTTTCTTGCTTTGGTCTTTTAAAAATAGTTTTAAAATATTTATTTCGGTAGGATGAACTTTTATATAAAATAGACAATCTGTGTAAAAAAGCACATTGAAATACAGAAAAATGGATTATATACTTTGAACCAATCAAGATAATTTTAAGCATTGAAATAATAGAATGTTTGAAATTTGAACTAGCTAATCAGAATGAAATGAATTACATTTTATCATTAATGAAAGCACATTACTACAAAACTGCACAAAAAACAATACAATCTTAATTTAAAAAGAAAAAAATGTGAGAGGAAGGGGTTTTGTTTTCTTTTTGTTTGGCTGTAACATATTTGATTAAAAGAAAAGTAAAATTCACTCCAAAAAATTATAGTTTATATTGTCTTCTGGAAATCAGAAGATATATACTTGCTTCTATAATATGCACAGTACAATAGCATAATGCGGGATCAGTTCTTGTTGAAGAGTAATTTATGGGCTATGTATATTCAATTATATAAATAACTGTTATGTAAAATAACAATTTATATAAGAGACCTTAGAAATGTTACACAAATGTTTTGTTTTTTGTAAGAAAATGAATATATGCAGTAGATCCCTTTCTATATTTTTATTTAAAGAACTAAAGAATGTGTTAGCATGCCTTTGTTTTTAAGGTTCTAAGTTTGAAGTGGATATGCCAACAGAAAATGGAAATTTGGTCGGAAAAGTCTGGATTGGTAGGGGATCCAATCCAATTTCATTATTGTCCTGCAAATAAGAAGACACTGGTGATTTAACACCTGGGCTTTCATATTAGGCTGTCCAGTAACTATTATACTATCACATTACTGACATTTGCCAAGTATTTTCTCTCTTACCTTAAGTTTTTTCATTCCTAAAATGGGGCTTGTAAGAGCAGCTGCTTAGTAAGCTTTTGTTCATGGACTGGGATATATTTTGGTCACTAAATGCAAAATGTCTGATTTCAAATCAAAATTATAGTTTATTGTATCTCCAACAAGAAGCTGTACAATCAACCAAAATATGCACCTAAACTATCGACACAGTTTTGCTGTCTTAATGGTAGCTTGTTTATGGCAGCAGTGAAGAAGCCTAGAGAGCAAGTGGTCAATGAAATCATGAAAGGTGTTTTCCCCAGCTTGCTGAGAATTGAATATTTTTCCTTGCAAGAAGTGATCCAAAGCCTGGAAGAAGCGGTAGTCAGTTGGTGCCAGGTCTGCCCAATAGGGTGGATGACAGAGAGTTTCCAAGTCCAGCCTCTGTAGTTTGAGTAGCATTTTTTTTTGTCCAACACGTGGTTGAGCGTTGTCTTGCAAGTGGGTTGGCCTGTCTCTATTGACCAATCTCGGCTGCTTAATCGCAAGCATTCTCCTCATTTCTTCCGATTGGTTGCAGTAGACATCCACTGTAATCGACTGACCAGGTTTCATGAAGCTGTAGTGGATAATACCAGTGCTGGGCCACCAAACAGAGACCATTAGCTTTTTTTTGATGAATATTCAGTTTTGGCCCGTGTTTCAGCACTTCATCTTTATCCAACCATTATGCGGAACACCTGCGATTGTCAAAAAGCATCCATTTTTCATCACAGGTAACAATACAGTGTAGAAATGATTCACCTTTACATCATGACAGCAAAGAAAGGCAAGCTTTCAGATGATTTCTCTTCTGACTCTTGTTTAATTCATGCAGTACCCATCTATCTAGCTACTTTACATTGCCCATTTGTTTCAAATGGTCCAATATTGTTGGAATAGTAACATCGAACCTTGCTGCTAATTCACCCATAGGATGAGATGGATTTGCTTCCACTACAGCTTTTTAGCTCATCATTATCCACCCTGGTCTCTGGTCGCCCATGTGTCTCATTTTCAAGATTAAAATCACCAGAACAGATCTTCTTAAACTATTGATGTACTGTGCGTTCATTAGCCACATCCTTCCCAAACACCTCATGGACATTTCTGTCTGTCTGTACTGCATTGGTTATACGATGGAACTCACATTTAAAAATAACATGGATTATTAACTTTATCCATGGTTTCCCAATAATTGCTCTAAAGGAATTTGAAAGGCAATCACAAGCAAAACCATGTGTTTGACAGAAAGAGGATGTACTTTCACAATAAAAAATAAAACAAGGAGTGTCAGAGTGAAATGTCAGAGATACCAACTATGAAACTTAGTACTTATGGAAATCAGATGTTTCATAATTAATAGCCTAATATAAATTACTCAACAATTTTCAGATATTATTCTGCTGATCCCAATCCTCTCTAGAAGTACTAGAGAACTTATAACTATTTTCAAAATATCAGTAATGTTGATTGTGAAGCATTCTTTGGATGTTTACCATACCATGCTCCATTGCCTCACGGACATTTTTTTTTTTTAAAAAACACCATTTAAAAGCATACGCAGGCCGGGTGAGGTGGCTCACGCCTGTAATCCTAGCACTCTGGGAGGCCGAGGCACGTGGATAGCTCAAGGTCAGGAGTTCGAGACCAGCCTGAGCAAGAGCGAGACCCTGTCTCTACTAAAAATAGAAAGAAATTATCTGGACAACTAAAAATATATATAGAGAGAAAAAATTAGCCAGGCATGGTGGCACATGCCTGTAGTCCCAGCTACTCGGGAGGCTGAGGCAGAAGGATCACTTGAGCCCAGGAGTTTGAGGTTGCTGTGACCTAGGCTGATGTCATGGCACTCTAGCCAGGGCAACAGAGCCACACTCTTTCTCAAAAAAAAAAAAAAAAAAAAAAAAAGCATACACAGTAATTTCTTAACTGTCATTTTGTAATTGCAACGTTAGTCCTTCATCAAGATGGTGTTTGGACTTCTGTTTGTCTGCATAAATGCACAGGCCAAGGAAGAACTAGGAAGCAATTAATAACTCCTAGCAACTTAGCGCCAGCTATAACAAAGGATGGGTTATGAGCTCTGTCTTCCTTGGAAACCGTGAACTTACTTGAGGTGTATATATTAAACACACAGATATCTTTTTATGTGTCATTAGCTATAAATACTGATGAAATGAGGAAGTAAACAAATAAAGGAATGTGTTTCTCACTTGTTTTTATTTTTTCTTTGGGGAAATGTCCCTTTGCTACTCTGCTTTGTCAGCTACACTCATATAAAATACTTTATTTGCAGTTTAATTTTTGCTTCAGTTTTTGTTTAGCTTCTCTTCCACTACTGTTATATGATGTAACTCTCTAAGGTGTTTTGATGTACAAGTCACAGGAAATAAGCCATGACAAATAATGCTCTATCTGTGACTATGTTATGCAAGTGAATTTTGAGGTCAAACTAAAATTTGACAGGAAAAGTCACTCTGTGTGATAGTAAATAGCATGGCAAAAATAATACTCTAGCTTTACGCAGGTATTTGTGACCTTTTCCTATCATATGATAACCTTCAGTGTACCCAAGGAGAATCATAGAAACAAACACTTTTCTGAGCTTGTGACCGCATCAGTATGGAAATTCTGGTGAGAACTGCACAGACCATAAGGAAAATAGTGTCTGCATTCACCACATTTTTTTTTTTTAAACAAACCAACCTATTTATATTTAACTCAGTAGAATGAGGATAACTGATACTTATCCACTAGGGTCTCATAGAGTTGTTTACCATTATACTTGGAGCACTGAATTCACTTGGACACTATCCTGAGAAAAGACTTGTTCAACAGAGAATTATGGTTTATTGGGAAAACTCTCCCTCAGTAACCCCTGGGACATCATTTCTATCTTATACTTCACTTCACTTCCAGTCTCAGATGAAATCCACATGGCACTGAACCTCTCATATGGGGTTAGGTTCTGAAATCAGCATGGGAAGTGAAAATGTATATCATCAAGATAACACAACCAGTGAACTGAGACGCTCGCTCTGTGAGCAGCACAGAGAAATGAAGACTTTCAGAGAAGAGCAAATCAAATATTTCCTCTCACCATCTCATGCTTCTCTGCAGGGCTTATGTACCTGCTATTTGTATAACCTGGATAATTTTAAAAAAGACTTTCACATAGAACGTCTTATTTAACTTGCATGTGACCTTTACGTGGCATTATCCTTATTTTAAAAATTAAAAAAACAAAGCAAAAAACCCCCAAACAAACAATACTTAGGCTAACCGATTTGTCTAAAGTCCCTCCATTAGCTCTCACATAGCACGTCAGCTAAATTTTATTTTTAACTTCTTTTCACTAAGACCAAGTAGTGTTTGTTTGCTTGCTTTTGTTTTTGTTTGTTTTTCCTGCCAGACACACCCAAGTGAACACACACCATGGAACTCCTGTTTCATGTTCACATTTGTTTGTTTCTTTGGGGTCTCAGTATCCTTCACAGTCTTACCTAGTCTAGAAAGTTGATCAGTCTATTCCTCAATGTCTCCTCTTCCTGTCTTGGATAGACAGCAGATCTTTCAGGATTATAAGTCACTCTGTCCTGCTCCTGTGGCTATAAAATTGAAAAAGTTACCTGGTTTACCCATTCATTCTCAGCTTGTTTGTTGCATCGGTTTAAATATCTACAGGCCAAAATCAATGATGTGAGAATAAACAACATCTCTAATCCCTTTTGTCATGATCACTCTATCATTTCAGGCTTAAAATAGAGCATCATTTTTTTTCTAATTTCGTTTCCTCTTTAATAAAATCTTGACAGGTCAAGCAAAGTGTTATATAACCTTGGAAATAGATTAAAATAGCTAATCTTACTCAGTTCCTTCTAATCTTCCTTTATATGCAAAATCATCAATGACTCTTCCTACAATTTTTTTACTATTCGTTATTTTTTACATAAAACCACTTCAGAGCTTCTTTGAATGTCCACTTCTATTTAAAATATTCTGATGTGTTACAATGACATTTACTAAAATAATTCACCAAATTGATAAATAGATACCTGATCACAGTTGGAATATTTGATAATCTAAATTCTGAGATTGAGAAATGTTTATTATACCAAATGTTTCAAATATGTATCAGATGAGGTAAAGTTACCTTAGATGTAAATAACTTATATAATATTTACCTTTCTCAGAAGAAATCAGGAAAAGCTTTCATGCATGAACATCAAGGAAGAAGTGTAGAGCACAGCATTGATTTGTGGATTTAAAAAGTCTATATATCTCATGAACTCTGATTTTTATCAAATTAAAAATAATGGATTCAAACTCTTGTTGGCAGTTCATGTGTTTATGCTACATAAGTTTTATTTTGTTGTTTTCTTATTACATAGTTTTAACACATAAGGATAGGAGCAATATTTTGAGATAGGTTATAGAGATAACAGTCAGCATTATTGATCATTTCTAAGTACATCTACAAAATTAATAACACCCATACTGTAAGTCCTTCCTCGCTAGCATGAAAAATAATAGGTATGTATAATTTTATTTGACATTAAAAAGGAAATTTCTTGGGGTTTCTGTTGCTGAACTTATTACAGTATTCGTAAATAAAGTGGGTGTTTTGCCATTTTGCAATCCTGATCGCACCTTGTTAATTGATTCTTGATTTGGAGAAATAACATAGAGTTGTTTGTCAGTGTCTCAGTTGTTGGGAATTATTAGTTGAATTTAATGAATGCTTGCTTGGCCTAGTCAGAGACAATAAAATCTGAAGTATTTAAGCTGACACTGATTTTAAAATCTTTCTTTACCAACAATTTCTTAAAATGACTGAAGGTGGAATTTGGTGAAGACATACAATGTCCAGTATAGTCGTTTATTGTCTCTGACATTTTAAATGTAAGGGATGTCTGTGTGTGGGGTATATATGCACATGAGCCCATGTGAGTATACATTCACCAGAAGGGGACAACAAAGCAAGAGAATAATTTTATAAAAACAAATCTATATATTCATGGATGTAAACTGTGGAAAGGAACCTCTGATATCAAAAGAGGTTTACTGATTCCAGATCATATTGTCTGTCATGCACCCACAAGAGACTTTTTCATGAACCTGAAAGAACTTAAATTTATCTCACGTTTTACTTTTTTCTCTGATAAGTACCACGCAAAATGGAAATTATCAAAATTCTTGAATTTGCACAGGATAACCTTTGTTTTGTTAACATCTCAGATGTGAAAGAACTGGCCAAGGTTTTCCAAAATATGCTAAAAATTCTATAATTGTGAAGCAGAAAGGAACTTTTTTAAACTATCAAAAATGAAAAGCAAATTTTAGTACGACTAGGAGAAATAGACAAATCTTTTTCTTATCTCTACAGAAAATATGACAAATGTTATTTTGCCATATGAAGTATGACCAAAGTGATATAGCTAAAAATTAACAAAGCATTTATAGAGTTTAGCAGGTAGTCAATTAATAAAATGTGCTATTTTTCTAGATTTTGTAATTTGACATAATTATAATTTATTATTTGTTGTAAGCTCTTTTTCCCTTTCTGATCATTTTTATTCATGAGTTTGTATTAATATCATGTTTTTTAAAAAGGACTCCAAATTGTATACACAGCAGACCCCACACAAAGCTGATGTGCACCTGCATATATTCTTAGACTTTAATTCTCTCTTTCTTATTTTGGAAGGTGTGGTAGAGGTTATTTTGATCATGGGTTTTATTTTCTTTTTCAAAAATAGAATTATGAAATCATGAGATCCCTGTAACTTTTTAATTTTAGATTAAAGTAGTTTTCTTATAAAATGAGAAAATAAAAATTAAACAAGCATTGGCATCATTAAATAAAATTAAACAAAAAAAACATAGTGATGCAAAGATATATTGACAGGCTAAATAAGAAATGCAAATTCATTCTTCGAAAAAATGATAATACAAAGTAACTGAAAGAAACTACCTTAGAACAATAATGGATTAAATACCAAAAAGATATGTTAAGAATTACCTCAAATTAAAGTTTTATGAAAAAAACATGCCATTATATACTTTGTTGGTAAGAGATAATAAATTCCAAGTAACATTTAATTCATCGAAAATATTTTAAATCATTTTAAAGTACATGCTGTCACATAAGGAAAAAAACATAGTATTGGAAAAGGTAAAAAAATTATTAAAACAAAGCATATTTATTTGTATATAATGGCAAATAATATGTTTTTTTAAAAACTTGTCTTAAATTAAAAAAATGAATCTCATACTTTTTAAAATTTTTATTAGTAATTGATATACATGATTGCTTAAATATGTATTCATTAACATCTCCTGAATACTGAATTAAAATAAAATAAACTTCGTGTATGCATACACAAAGAGTGCAATGCGCACCATCCGAGAGATGGACACGCTTGGGACTGGGACTTGGGGCGGAGGGGGGGCAAGGGCAACATATGTAACCTAAACATCTGCACCCCTATAATAACAAACAATAAAAAAAAGAAAAGAAAATATCAATGAAATAATAAACATTTTTGAGCAATCAAAAAAAATAAATAAAATAAACTTCAAAGTTTTATTCTCATGGGGTTCGTAAAAAATTCTAAAATCTTTAAATTATTGTCATTTCACGAATTTCTGAATACATGCTGTTATAACACATGTCCTAAGTTCTTTTAGTCATTTTATTAGGCTATAGGTTATTTGGTTGCATATTCTGTAAACAAATGAAATATGCTATTAATAAAATGAGATTATTTAGAAAAAAATAATTTAAAAGATTTAAAGAAAGAAGGTGAGAGAATGAGAATAACTTCAGCTGAAGGAATCCTCTTTTTATCCAGATCCTGGTTACGGATTTAAGAACCCACAACTTAATTCACCCGGGAAAATAGCAGTGGAAAAAAAGACCTTTGAAAGAAACCTAATAAATTTCCAGAAAATTCCTACAACACGAAAGATAAAGCAATGGTCAATTCTTTCCAGTAAATATGCTTTGTGCAAACTTCAACTGCACTTTGGAAAAGTGTTGTTGGTATTGGACATACGCATTTAAAAATAAAACTTGTGGATTTCTTCTCTTTAGTTGAAACAGTCTGAACTGTCAGTTTAGCTAACCTTTGTTTGCCTGTCACTGGGTGCCTGTGATTAAATGTGAAGATTATAATCATTAACCATGCCAGGGGTTCACTGTGGGTGGAATTTGATGTGCGGATGACATTCCGTTTATATGATGAAGTCAAAATCAGACTTCATCTTTTCTAGCTCAGCACCCAGAGGTCTCTAGGTTAGCTACCAAGGGCCAGCAGCACTTGTATTTCCTGACCATATATTAAATATTACATTCACGGTGGCCAGGGAGTATTTTCCTACATCCTGTAGTCTCTGCCTTCCTTTTAACTGGGACACATATGTATTTGACATCATAGTTGCAACTTACTTTAATATTTTTATCCATTTAAAATATTATTTCCTGAATATTTTTAGTCATTAAGTAATTTTAACAAACAGGCATTTGTGATTTTATATCTTGTGTTAATCTTGTTGTCATGAATGGTATTAACAAGACTGTTACAATAAATATTGCGGAAATTACTTAGCTACAAATGATAGTAGAGTATATGTAGTTTTAATAGGTATTAAAATAATACAGTGATTTCTTTCAAGAATATGCTATTCTTTAGTACCTTTCTCTAGATAGATATTATTATCAATAACTCTGAATGTGTGAAAGGAACTTTAGCAATTAAAATGCTTAATAATTTGAATTCAAATAAAATAGTTTTTGCATGTTTTTAAATTACTTAAACTCTGTCCAGAGGGCCAAAACCAGACTACATTTTGGCTAATATTTAACTTTTGAATCAATCATAAATTGAAAAAATATAATGTTTTGGTATTTATGTTCTTTTACCACAAACAACTTTTATTATGTTCTTGCTTCTTTAAAAAAATTTGAGAGCAGATTATAATTTATAATTCTAACTCCCTATGATAGATTAAAATTTTACTCTAAATATGTGAATTTGACAATCAGCTTCCTTCAAAAGGTACGTCTTTTGTAGTCGATACAAATGATTAAATCCCATTGAATAACTGACTACTTAAGCTCATAAGACCCAAGGAACATAATGGCTAAATCCATCATGTTTCAAAGAGAATAAGCAAAGTTCCGCAATAAGCTGCATTGATTTACAATTATTTTCCTAGTTTCTTTTAGGCTTTAGTAATACATACAGTAAATAAAATTATAAATAACCAAAAGTTAATTACTTATGAATAGCTTCCCTTTTGATTGCTAATCAGTGAAAAGAAGTAATATTTACCATCAAACCACAACTTTTCAACCTCATATAACATCCCAAAGATGTACAGAAATAATGACTTTCGCGTGAAAAGCAATAAAATGTTTTGATTATGATTCTTCCAAAGAGTGGTAGGTTTAGAAGTCTCATGTAAAAAAAAACAAAAAACAAAAAACACAACAACAACAACAAAAAAAAAACCCAACTTGAGACCCCTTACAACACGTGCCTTGATCTTTACTAAAATTCAAATAAGGTATATATTTTTTAATATATGGAATGACAACTTAAGTGAGATAACAGTGTGTCGCCTTGAAATGCAATACGTTTATTGTGAGTTCAGATAATTTATCAAGGCAAAAGTGCTTGAAAAAATAATGACAATATTTGAGATAGGGTAAATTATGGCTGCCACACACTAATTAAAATCAGTAGATCAATTGCAAGATGAGACAACTTGAACACTACATTTAGTGGGCGTATCTGTTGATGCCTAACGTGGCTTTCCTGCTGCTAAATCTTCTCCGACCTTCTTTCTTAATAGTTTTCATGAATGCTGTAAGTGATTTTTCCAGTGGAGCTCTGCAGTGTGCTGCTTTCTTCCCTCCAGGTCACCCGCCCTCTGTCAGGAAAGGGGGAGAAAAGGCAGGATTGCAGCCCTCATAAAGGCTCTGCAGGTGCTCCCCAGCACTGGCCTTCTGGGTAAACTTGAGAGAGGAGTCAGGGTCAGGAAAGAAATTGTGCAAAACTCCTATAACCGAGACAGGTGCTCTCTTATGAAATGAAATTTTGACCCCAAGAC
The DNA here is from genome assembly GCA_004363605.1 of Indri indri. Lineage (NCBI taxonomy): Eukaryota > Metazoa > Chordata > Mammalia > Primates > Indriidae > Indri > Indri indri. The sequence goes on from RJWJ010016253.1 coordinate 26,750, forward strand.
AACATCTCACGGGGCCACGATTATTCCAACATAACCTTGACGGACAAAGGTAACACGTCTTCCTCACCCCACCACCTGAATGTACTGGGTGCATCATAAAAGAGATCGATAAGCAACTCAGGGACATGCAAACATGGGACAGGGTCAGCTGGGAGATCCTCAAGAAATGCTTCTGAGCCCAGTGATTCAAATGGTCACACATGGTTTTAGAGTCAGGAATGGAATAGTAGTAACACTAGCAATTGCAATAATAGCCATAAACAAAAAGTGACGTGTTTTTTTTTTTTTTTTTTTTTTTTTTTGCTTTGAGTGCCTCTTACGTGCCAGCATATAATTCAAAGTGCTTTGAAGTATTAAAAAATTTAATTTCCAAACAACTTCATGAGATTTTTAAAATCTCTGTTTCATGGATGATGAAACTGAAACACAGGGAGATCAAGTGACTGCCCAGCAGTCCACAGGTAGGAAAAAGAATAATCAGGGCACAAATGCAAGCCCATTGTCTCTGGAGCCAACCCTTACAAACACTCCAGTGCTGTCTCTCCAACGCATCGAAACTTACCATCAAACATTATAACTAAATATTATTTGTTTGCCTGAATTTATTTTCATTCTTTTTTTTGGGGGGGGTGTTATATCTATGTGATAAATAATAAATTTCTTTGGCCTGAAAAATTAAAATATTAAAATAATGTTTTAAAACTTTCGTGACAAAATGACTCAGAAAGCAAATCAATCTCGTTGTTAGCATTGGTTGTCCAGCCCTAAGGGTTCTGGGGGGTGAGTGTGAAGAGCGGAGGAGGAGGTAAAAAGATAAGCAAAACAAAACAGAACAGAACAAATAAAAACACTTCAAGCTGTCTGCATTGAAAGCACATGACATGTTTCTATATTGGTGCAAGGGTTAGATGGAAGAATGATCACAAAATTAATAGTGGCTATTTCAGATAAGTCTGGTGAATGTTTTCTATGTATTTATCTCTCCTTTGATTTTTTTTTTTTTTTTTTGCAATGGCCATTAGGCCATAAAAAGAGCCTGTATATTAACTTGAAAACCCTAGCTTTGGTAGTCATCCATAAATTGGAGACCCAGATCCTGGAAAGTAGATCTGAACAAAGATTGGGACTGTAAAACTAATGACATTGACTTTCTAGGTTGGAAACGCTACCACAAACATAAAGTCTCAATACATAACTGGTCCATTGGGACTTTTACCCTATGTTGGCCACGTAGGTCCTCAGACTGTGAAGAATATGAATGGCTCCTTAAGAGAGTAGTAAAGTTATCCTTTAAGGTAAGTATTTCCTTTGCTCCATTTAGCTTAACTCCATTCTGATTCAAATTAAGTAAACAATTACCAATATTTTAATCAAGATTTATATTCGGAGGATAGACCCTTTATGGACATATTGGTTGTTTACAGATCCTTCCTCATAGGTTGGAGCACATGCCATAAAGTTCTTTAACTACTAATATTTTAAATATCACTGTGCCTGTGTCTCAGTGCGTGCCTTATATTCTTATTTCTATTGATTCCCTAATTTAGAGATGACTGGGCCTCCGCAATTGGCTGAAGTTTCCATTCATACACTGAGGAAGGCTTCCACTTTTTGCTACCTATTCCATAACCTTTTCTATTTTCCTATTACAGAGACCCAGATAGTAAATTACAGGTTTCGTTGTTGTCGTCGTTTGTTTACTTTTCATGTACATACCCTTCACATAGAAAAACTTTAACATCAGCCTTCACCTGTTAAGCAGACTTAAGAGTAACATCAACCTTAATTAGACACCTGTGTCCCTAAATGTATCTGTGCAATTTTGGCAGCTTTCCGGCCAATTCTTTCCTGTGATTCTACACCTTTGGCTCCTTCTCTCCTCTGTGCACTTCCTCACCACACATTTCCTTCCCCATTCCTAAAGCAGAGCCATTGTTTCATTTTCTTCTGTAACCCACGCCCCCAGGAGCTTACTTCCATTCAAGTACTTTATTAAAGTTTTTTTTGAACAACTCTTTTTTCCCCCAAGGAGGAGTTTTGATGCCTGTTTTTAAGTTTATCTTTTATTGTTCACTCCATTACCTAAACATATTGTAAATTAATCTCAGGTGACATATTTGATGCCAAAATATAATACATTAAATCACCATGTTGCTTTCTGAATTTCGACCCTCATGATCTCTCTCCTCTCTTAATTGGTTCCCAGGTTCTAATCTATCTCCAACGCGCTCTTTCTATATTGACACAATGATCATTTTATTCACTCCTGGGGCTCCCCATCTTCTAAACAACAAAGGTCAGCCTTTTGTTAATCAGACTTGTTCACAGATATGGTCTCATTTCTCAACAAAATCCATGTCACATCTTATGCAATAGTCATCCTGAAGGACCTGGTATTTTTGCCGAAAGTGTTGATGTCTTTGCTTACTGGGGCATAGTTCCAGGAGTTGGCACTCATCCCAACCAACTTTTTCACATACTGATAATTGATGTTATTCATCTCAAGCCTATATCTTCTTTGAAGGATTTAATGTCATTCCAGATTGAATTGAGCTTCTGTCTTTCATGTCCATTAAATCCTACACGCTTTTAAAATCCAGCTGACAATACTCAATTTTCTTTATTATTTGCATGCTCCTGCTTTCTGAACCAAACCAGAAGCATTTGTTTAACCCTAGTATCTAAGATAATATGCAACATCTGTTAGGCGCTCAATAAACATTAAATGAATAAATGAAAGTTTAAAAATTCAATAATGTTAATGAATATGAAAAAAATGTGATACATCACACTTGAAGATTAATTTAACAGCCCTCATGAATTATTAACTAAAAATCCATAGACCTTTGCTTTGATCTAATACAGAGTTTATATACTATCATGATGCTAGATATTAAATCATTCTGCTTGGAGCTACCAAAATTTCTAGTAAATCGTCGCTTTGAAAACTTAAGCTTTATATATCCAGGTATTTTGTTTCACTTGTATGTATGGAGCAGTTATATTACCTGTGCAAAAAACTTAGACTATTATTTCTAACATGATATCTAATAATAACACAGTATTTGAAATCAAGCTTATCCTGAAAAATCCAGGATATGTCATTACATTTTTCTAGGGCTAATAGGTCCTTTTCTGAAGAACTGATATGGTAGGAAGGGAAATAATAGACCGGGTTCTGGTTTCAAGGTACCATGGTTGTATCAGTGAGTACCTGAGGTGTAAAATGAAGGATTGGGGACAGACAATTCATAAAGTTATCTTCAGTTCACATCTGGTTTTCATTCTTGTTATTATTGTTATTCAACTGGCCACAGCTTGACCATGTCTGGGCCATTTAATCCTCTGCCTCTGTCTGATGTAAGAGCCTGGAGTTTCCATAAAATATCCTCAGTGGGTGCTCTGTATTTGTGGCATTAACTGTCCCTTCTTACTTCAACTCTCTCTGGCTTCCCCTTCTCCTAGGAGTCCTGCTTTCTGTCCCACTTATCCTCTTTCAGAGTGTTTCCTTCGATGCTTCTCAGACTGTCATGTGGACAGGAATCACCTGGGGATCTATCACATTACAATGTGGATTCTGATGCTGTCTGGGGTTCTGGGGTTGGGTATGAGATCTTTCATTTCTAACAAGCTCCCGAATGAAGACACTCCTGCTCCACAGACCACACTTGGTGCTGCAAGAATTTAATTGACAAACCATGGACTATTGTGTCAGTTTGTTTGGATTTTGGACTCCAGTTTCACTCTTTCCCAGCAGGAGAACCTTGGATAACCTATATAAATGCTCTCAGCTTCAAGGAACTTTTCCTATAAAACAGGCTATTAATACTTCACAGGGTTCATGGCAGGACAAAGGCATAATATAATTAAAACTCCAATGTATTCCAAACAGAAGATTTTCAATAATGTAAATGTCCTTCTTTGCCTCTCCTTCTCCTTTTGAACTTTCAGCCTGATTCATGTATTGCAAGAGTTTGTCACTCACATTCCGTTTTCACCAATTGCTCTTTTCTGGCTTTTAGTTTCATCCCTGGTGCTGTGGTCTGCCCATCAATTAATGAATAATTTATTAATAATCTTTCATACCCAGACCATTTCCCATATACAGTCTTCCATGATCATCAGGACCCACAATGGTGGAACTTGGATAATTATCTTGCTGACACAAAACCTTTTCTTTCTAATCTATAGTTAGCATCCCTTCCATAAGGTTTGTGAAACTCTCAGAACTCAATGAAATTCAATGATCATTTCTGTGGGGCTGCCTAATTTTAACATAATAGGTGCTCAGTAAAAGTTAATACCTTTCCCCTTATAAATTTTCCTCCTAAGCAAGCTAACTGATTTTCAAACAGAGGATGGTCAATTTACTCTTTTAAAAAAAAGGTGAAATATATACAACATCACCTCTAAAGTATCTTAAAACATTAGTATTATATATTGATTTGAGTAAAGAAATATTCTAATTTTAGGTTTTTCCCTCTTTTCCTCTTCTATATAATAAATGCCTATTTTTCTAATATGCTTAATTGCATAAGAGGCTTTCCTAAATTCAGTTTGGCACAAAGGTTTACTTTTAATAAAACAAGTTTTTATTATTTATGGTATTCAGAATAATCAGTTTTAGCTGACTATTTTCTTTTAAACAACTGTTTGAGTGTCAATTAGAAGAGCCATAGAGCACAGAATAGAAATCATCATTATTGTGTCATTTGGTGTGTAAACAATTAGATTCACTTGATCTCTAAATTAAACAAGCAGAAAACTAATATATCAAACGTACTGTAAACCAAAATTACATGACAGGTATGATTTGTGCAGAAAGACTTTAGGAGGTGACATATTTTTAAAATTGCCTATCATTGATGCTGTATTGAATAAAAATGTGTTGTTTATCATATTTTTAATCTATTATGCATTTTCTTCCAACTTTGTTTTGTCATTCAAATTTCAAACTATTTCTTTCCACTCAAAAATATAGGCTATCCACCTACATTGGTGAGCTATAGTTTAAGTTCAAAGTTTTATGAACTTCCCAATTTCTCCTATTTCCTGAATTTCTATAATCCAATGGAAAAAGAAGCATTGCATTAAGTTATTTCAGACATTGCTAGTCTTGCATAATATGGAAAGTGTTTTTGTGCTAAACTTTTTCCCTAGTGTAAAATGTGGTATAATTGTTAGACTCAAGAGTAGTTTTATTCCTGTTTAAAAATTTGTTCCAGTTACCTAACCAAAATAATATATTTAAGAACTATGTATAACCTACTACTTTTCTATGAACAATGGACTTATAATCTGTTTGATTTGCACAGAAATACACACATATGTGCACATATATGCACCAAAATTGTGGATCTTTTGTGACCAGCAGACACTTGTCCCATTTAAGAGTCCTTTTGTCAAGTTTTACATCTCAAACCTCAGTATTCTAAGACAGCTGTTCTTCATTGATTAGATGAGTTTGCTAAAAATTAAAATTTAAATACAAAAAGGCAAATAAATATGGAATGTTTTTCTTTCTTTACACATGGACCTTTTAAATTTTATTTTTATTTCTTGGATGTATTAATACATATGAGTTGGCTCTCCAAAAGTAACTATTATCTGAAACATGGTTTCCTGAACTTTCATAATCATAAAGCTATTTTTAAAATGTTTAATTTTTTTAATGAAACATTCTATAGTCCTGTAGTATGTGCTTGTACTTGAATGAAATGAACCCAGGTTTTCATCTTGGTTCCAAATTTTAGCTTCAAGTAAATTACATAACATTATTAATCACTAGCCTTTCCATAAGGAAAGGAGAACTAATATTAGACTTTATACTTTTAAATTAATGCAGAAATTAAATGAATTAATAAATGTAAATTGTTTAACATAGTTTCTCCCTCATACTAATTGATTGTTGATAATTGATAAGTAATTAAATAAGCAATTATTTTTATTAATTAAGCTTATTTTCATTATGTTTGAAACAATGTCTGATGGACTTGTCCAAATCATTTCCAAATTTAGTAACTCCTTAATTTTCTTGTATTCTTTCTTGTTAACTGAAATACTGTGCTCACCTCTGGCATTAACATTCACCTGAACTAGCCCCTGTCAAGAAATTACTTGAAGAGGAAAGACATTTTTTATATATTTTCTTTCTCTTCTTCTTTAGTCTAGTGGACAAATAAAAATAGAACCAAATACACAGATGGGTAGATAAATATCACTCTTTAAGCAGTGAGATTAGTTATGAAATATGAATAGATTCACTGTCCATCATTCACATTTGTTGATAATTCTTTGAATAAATATATCCAATCTAAAACTTTATTCTTCTTGGAATTAAATTATCACAATTTCCAATTTCACATTGAACTATTTGCTTCTCGGTGAAGAAAAATCACCTCAAATTTATAATGATATAACATGCTAGATATTCTAATATTAACATTTATACTCAGCGATCACATAAGAGCATTCTAATTAAAATATTAGCAATTAACATTCCTTAATCTGGGTGTGCAGGTTACAATTAACCACATAAATTTAATAAATATGATTGCTTTTGTTTTCTAACTTTGTTTTCATGGAACAATCCAAGAACCAGCACAGTGTTTTAATTTTAATTACTTAATCCAATGAAATGTAATTCAGTGAAATGTAACAAAAATAAAATCATGCCATAATAAATATATTTTATGGTCATATAATCATAAACAAGTGTAGACTATCCATACCAAATCGATTATTCTATTAGAATACATACACATGCTTTAGACTTCAAGATGGACCACTAGAGACAAACCTTGTCAGACAATCCTGGCAGAAGAGTTGAGGGTTGGACTGAGGAGAGTGGAAAGTGACTACTGCTCCGAAGTAGACCACAGGAACAGACACCAGTGGTGTCCAGGGACACCACCAGGAGGAACTGAAAAGCTGAGAGAAAGGAAGATAGCAGGGAGAATTCTGTGCAAACCAAATTCAGGGAGTTCCAAAGCCCAGGGAAAAGGTAAGGATTCCGCCCCCCCCCCACCCCCCGCCAGCCCCGAAAGTGAATGCCTCACTCAGGCCAGAAACGGGACACAGGGCTCTCATCCTGTGGGGAGGGGCCACCAGGGACCAGAGAGCTGATATCCCTGCATCTGGATGCCTCCTCTCCTGCACCTTCTCCATTCCTGGCAGCCCAGAAGTAATTTGGGCTCAAGCCGCAAGTAGCCATGTGTCCGCACCCACCCCATAGCAACTGCCAAAGCGCCTTGCGATGAATCACTTGGCTCCCTGTAACAGGAGTACATTCCTAGCTGAGCCTGCCTTGGACAGTATAGCTACCATGCCAGCTTGGATAGGATGGTTGGACAGGTGACCCCCCAAACTGGAGAGTGGTACAGGAAGACTACAGCCCGTTCCCCCACCATAGCATCCGCTAGATTTCTTTGTGCTCAGTGAACCCCTTTCAGCACCAGGGGCATATTTCCACCCCAAGCTGGTAGGGCAGCCTCAGTTTGCGATCTTCCAGGTGTTTGGTACATTCACCTACTTACAGCACAGACAATGGGGTGGGGAGGTGTAGGGCAGAGATCCCAGTTCCAGTGTAGGGCAAGAAGTGAGAGCCCATGATCATCAGGAGGGTATGGAGTAGCACAGGAGAGCAGGGGTCTGTAAGTGCACCCCATCCCCCCCAGAACTTCCATATTGGAGTAGGCTGCACCACTGAGACTCAATTTGTGTAAGTACTGGTTCCCATGGCGACCAAATGCCTTGGGAGCTGAAGGCTGAATCAGAGAAGCTGCCCCCACCACCGCTCACTTTAATAGGGAGTTCAGCTTGGTCCAAGAGTTTCTTTTTTTTTTTTTTTTCTTTCTTTCTTTTTCTTTTCTTTTCCTTTTTTTTTTTTTTTTTTTTTTTGAGACAGTCTCACTCTGTTGCCCGGGCTAGAGTGCCATGGCATCAGCCTAGCTCACAGCAACCTCAAACTCCTGGGCTCAGGTGATCCTCCTTCCTCAGCCTCCCAAGTAGTTGGGACTACAGGCATGTGACACCTTGCCCAGCTAA